>VWZZ01008415.1:191027-238119 GCA_013399095.1 Psophia crepitans | reverse complement strand
CTCTCCTCTCCTCTCCTCTCCTCTCCTCTCCTCCCATAAAAAAGTCTAAGAGTGGTATTTGTGCTCAGGCAGGATAAAATTCTTCATGCTATAGGAAGCATCCCCAGAGATGCTCATCTGATTACATCTCATGTCCTGCGAGGGCTGCTTGCAGATAGGAGTGATCGTACTTACAAAATTATTTGATTCTCAGCAGAGTTAAAATACTGATGTTTTGTAAACACAAAATAAAGCAAAAAGGGTTTTTGCAGTTTTGCTTTTGTATTTATTTTACCTATAGGTAGGATGAACAATGTGTAGCTATTCTGGCCTCCTACTTTTATGCACTACAGAAAGACCCCGGAATGTAAGGAATGTAATTGTTTTACAATTAAAGAAAGAAAAATAACTTTTGTGACAAAATGACAAACTAATTTTTACTTCCACTATTTGTGTAGTATCCGTGACTCCTTGATAGTACGCAAGTTTGTCCCGTCTGGATAAAACAGCACCACCACCACCGTTTGCCATTCTTTATGTTTATCCATTGCTTTTGCAGCTGCAGGATTGGATCAGCCCTTATTTTCAGGGTTCTCAGAGACTGAGGGCATAGTCAGCCTGAAAGTTGAGCTCCGTGGACCGCAGGCTTTTGGGGCCGAATGCAGCACCCCCAGGACTGCAAGGCCTAGTGAAAACCAAAGAGCTGGCAGCACTGGCTGGCGGTGGGAGTGTGCTCATGCTTTCGAAAGCCAGCAAGCCCTGCCACCTTGATGTGAAATTTAGCTTGACAAAGCAATATCAGTTCTCATTTCATAATGAAATTGTTTATTTGTTTTAGAGGGGAGGGGTAACAGCTACGGACCTGGTCAGAGATGGCAGGCAACACATGCACAAAAAGGACAGAATTGAGAAATAGGCTGTGGCAGTACACCAAACTGAGCTCACTTGCCAGGTTTTTTTTTTGCTTTGCCAGCTCATTTTCCAGTTTTTACAAATATTTCTTTCTTCCAGGTCGCTGTATGAAAGAGCTGCACAGAGCGGAGCGGAGCTGCCTGGCTGCTCCTGCAGGAGCACGCGGGGAGCGGCTGCGTGGACGTGCCAGGTCCCCTCTTTTGCACTCTACCCATGTGCACGTCCGTGTTTTCAAACCTGCTGCCAGGTCGTATAATCCTGGGTGCTACTTGTTGGAAGAAGCAATTAAAGAAATACACAGTGAGATGGAAGTGGTAATGTTTAATTCAGCCGCGTGCTTTTGTAGCTGGACTGCTGGAGCGTAGTTTGGGTTCGGTTTCGTTTGAAGCTCAGGGAAAGCCAAGGTGGCCACCGTGACATTTCCACAGTCGACAGCAGAGCTTGGGGCTGCATCGAGCCCCGCTATTGCACGTGACCTTGTGTGCAGCTGTCCTCACAATGTTGCTCAGAGATGTTTTAATGCATGCTATTTATCTGGTACATTAGAGGGACATTTGTTGGAGCTGTTGAGGTGTACTGATAAAATCCATGCTTAGGGACTTTTTAAAAAAAGTTGTGTTTTGTCCCAACAGACCATAATGAGTCTTTTGGTTGTATTTACAGAGGCAAATGAGTATTCTGGGACTCCTAAATGTGCATATTATGTAGCTACGATGAACGGATGTGAGGACTCTGGGTACACCTTGGAGTTACAGCATGGGGCACACTAAGAAGCACCTCTAGATATATTTGCTCTCCCTGGCACAGGGGTTAGTGCAACCACGCTCACGTGTTACAGACGTGCTACGGCCCAGCATGCAGGCTGCACGCTGCTCTGTGGCTGTACATGAGCACAGCCATGCAGCAGAGCACACCCCGTGTTGCCACCCCCAGTCCATGGTGCATCTCTGACTCCATCATTAGTCTGGGCAGAGATGGAGGTTGAGTTATCCAAGAAGACCTAGTCCTTCCCACAAGTGGATCCACATGTGGATGGCATCCACCTCCATGCCTTCCAGGCCTGAATGAACTAAAGGCTGAGAGGGATATTAGTCTGAAGGGGTTTTATTTTGTTTTGTTTGGTTTTAATTCAATGTTCAATTATCATTCATAGCAGGCACTTGGAAGTGAGTTCAAGAGCCATAATTCAGCTGCAGCTCGGCCTTTCCTTACTGTCTTCTCTGGTTCTGCTTTACAGAGTGGACTGGAGGTCAAATATAACATTTGCCTGCGCTGTTTGTTTCTTTTTTTTTTTTTTGATTGTTTTTTCACTACTGTTTACTGGATCTGACCAAGTGCAGAAGATAATTGTAAAGCTAAAATTAAATGGAAATCATCTGGGAAGCAAAAATGCTTGCAAAAGCTGCTAAACCCAAATGAATCCCTCTCAAAGGAGTCAAAAGCATGCAAGATAATGCAGGAAACATTAACATAATATTATCTTAACCTTGTAGATAAGATTATCTGATGCGTGAAAATGGTCATCTTTTGTATTGATTCCACCGTGCCATGCAGCAGTTCTTAGAAAAATGAATGGGTCATTAAACGTTCATTACTTGATAGGCTCTAAAGCAGAAAAGATGTATTAGCAAATGAATTAACTGCTTTGTTACAGTTTGAATATATCGTTAATGTGTATGTTTTTCTCACGCAAGGAATGACTTGTATGCGTCTGCAGGGCCGCAGTGCCTGTAGACTGCCGGAGAGCAATATTTACTTAATACTTGAGGGACATTTACACTTCTAGAAAACTCAGGTAAGCACTGGTCGTTTGTCTGGTAACTGTGAAGGGAGAATTTGGTGAATTATTTATCCATTTATGAAAACTGTCACAGGAGAGCGATGCCTCCTGTGACGCAGATGCCCTGGTTGAGAGCAGAGGTGATGCGCTGACAGAAGCAATGCTGCCCCAGCCCTGCCTGTGCCTGTGGGGAGCACGGCTGTTTTCCTGAGACACCCGACGGGAACTGGAGGAGATGCCTGAGCTAGCACAGAAGCAGCATCCAAAATACTTCACACTCCCTGGGCTGCTGGAGTGCTCAGCAGGACAGCCGTGGCCATCTTGGTCTGCTGCCTTCAGACGCTGCCCGCTTTCTGCAGCCCCCGGCTGATCCGCACGAGAGCCGCGGGGCAGAGGGTGCTTCCAGCAGCAGGGAGTGTTGGAAACCCGGCGTCACCTAACCTTGCTCAAGGCTGCCCAGCGGAGAAAATGCTCATTGCACACTGCTTGGAACCACGACCTGGTGCCCTGGTAGAAATGCCAAAGGCCCATCTACAGGATCACTCCCACCTGTGCCAGCAACAGAAGGGGGGATTTCTTTCTCTCTTTCCTTTAAAAGCCAATAAGGCTTATAATTGCATTTGAAGCTGCTTTTCAAAGCCATTTGCGTCCACGCCCGCTATGACTTTAAGCGATATTATAAGCGTATTAACCAATTAAGTGACATATTACCCAGAGGGACCGTCGAGAGCATGATTTCAGCTCGCACAATTGTGAGAGAAATCCCAGGCTGCAAAGCTGGATAGCAAAACCCCGCCAGGAAACCTCTGCTGACGGTTCTGAACACAGCACAGCTGCGAGCACGAGTGCGGCTCAAGCTGTAGTTCGGACGAGGCCTCAGAGACTAATAGCGCTGGTTGGAGCCAGACATTGTGCAGTCAAGAGCTGAGCAAAACTCTGCTTTGTAGCTCACTCCTAACCTGCAACACCACCTGCTGTTTCAATGCACGGTGTCTCCTCGGCAGCAGAGATTGCTGCGGATACGCTGAGAGCAGTAAAGCAACTTTGCCGTCTAACCCCGAGCATTCAGAAGCAGATCTTACCTGGGAAATGTGAGTAAGGGTGCTAGCTGTAAAGTCGGTAGGGTTGAAAAACAAACACAGAAAAATACGTGTGAAAACTTTTCTCCATTCCCTCCTTCTTCTCTCCCAGTTCAGGTTTGTTAAGTGCTAAACCAAAACCTAAGAGCTCCTGCTGACTACCTACAGGGAGGCTTTAACCACATTATCCTTCATCTCCAAGGTAAGGTGAGGTGGCAGCTGCTCTTTTTAAGCCCTTTTCCCGTGGAAGTTCTTGTATCTTCCTAAATCACCCAGCTTCTGACTTTTTCCTCCCTAAGTTCCCACTGCTCCATCAGTAGCTGTTGCGCTCTTGCAAGCCCTCAGCTTATCTGGAGCCGGTAGATTGTGAACTGAGGGAGCTTTGGCTCTTTCCCTTGCTTTGCAGCACACAGTTAAACAAACCAGAGTGGGAGTGGGGGCAGACTGAGGTGGCATTTCCATCTCCCTCTGCTCCAGCAGTAGGGACTGTCCCTTCGTGGGCCAGCAGAAAGTCAGCAGGGACCTCTATCTCAGATGAGCATCCCCATGACTCAATGCCTTCACCGTTCTGCTCCTGGGGTGATACCATTTATGGACTTTTCTCAGGACAGGGTCTGACGTCTTAGCCAAGTGCTAAATAAGTAACAGAAAGATGATTTCACTCTTCTGTTTAATTTAGGTTTCACAATCTGCAAGAATATCACCCTGAGCTTTCTCCCCCCACTTCCCAAGCTGATTTTTATTGCTCTCCCAACACTTTTTCTCTGGGAAGCTGGGCTATGATCCTACAGGAATAAAAGAGCTCTGCACCCATGCAAAGCCCATTTTCTTGGCACTATCAGGAGCTAAGCTGTTTGTCCACATTCAGCATTAGATTTACATGGGACAAGAGGAGCTGTGTTCTACAAAACAATGCTTTCACCAGAGGTCTGAGGAGTTTCCAACTTTGGGCTTTATTTGTATTTTAAATTTAGCATTTGCAGATGTTTTATAGGCATCCAACTATTTCAGCGAAATGATCACTTGACAATATTATATTGCTGAGCCTTGAACTCTGGCCAGATTGCTTTGTTTACATAAGACCACCTGCAGCCATGGTATATTTTTTGACCTTCTATGGAGAAACAAAATTGTGAGTAGGGGAGCATTACTCAGGTCTTTTTCAGTTCATGAATGAAGCCCACTACAACGTGTACAGCGGGGTATGAGAAGGAGATGAATTAATCATGACACGCTACAGAGAACGAAGTTCTTGCCATTCATTTAACAGTCAATCAAGTATCTGAGAAACTATAGGCCCCTTTGTGGTACAGGAGCACACGATTCCATCCTGGTCCTACCAGCAGTGACTCAGTGGTGTGAGGCATAATGTCATGGGTTATTCCTGTTCATTTGGCCTGTTGCAAATTTCCATGAAACACCAATGGAGAAGAAGAATTAAAAGAAAGTCCACTCCTAGGATGAGCAGTGGTGAGGTGTGTCTTGCCAAATGCTACGTGTGATGTCAGTGCACAAGTACCCCTGCCCCCCTCATGTTCCTTTACCTTTCTGCAGAAATGAAACACTGTCAAACAGGCAAGACACTGCGGAATGAAAAGGGTAAGGCAGGAACATTTATTAGAGTTTCAAAGAAAACCTCCTCTCCTTCTGCAGAGGTACTAGCCAAGCTGCCTTGTAATATACGTACGAGGGGAAATGCTAAATGCTAGTGTTTCTTAGTCAAAAACGTATTACCTTGTTTCTGAGCAGCTGAACTATGAGACGAGTCCAAGTGCCTCTCTGTAAGAAGCAACTGCACTCAGAACCAGTAAAAAAATGTTAAAACATGCAAAACTTCACTCTGCAAATCTTATTGCCATCTGGCCAGTGCAACCAGTTTGCTTCTATTAAAGTTTATGATGAACAAGGGAAAACGTTCTTGATTAGAGATGGTTCTCAGTGAGAATTTATGCAGCAGCTCCATGGTTCAGATATGTTTATGGTTCAGATAAAATAGATTATTTCCAATCTAAATTATTCTCAAATTTTATTTTGCCTAACCCGTTTATAATCACTGAGAAGAAGTAAAGCCCACCCTGGTTAGCACATTTTTGTGTGAGGCAATACTGAAGCCATTTATCAGAATTTTCACTTGTTTTCAGAGGGATGCTTGATAGTCCTGTAAACTCAAACCACAGCAGTTTGTTTATTTTTTATTGAAAACACAGTATGTCATCCTTACCACATGTACCGATCTTCACTGCTTTAGCGCAGTATTGGCCCTGACTCTGCAACCCTGATGTATATGAGCAGCTATACAAAAGACATCCAAATCAGTGGGACCCCCAGGACTGCTCCCAAAGAGCTGTTTGCAGTGAGAAGTGGTGACAGCAGCTCTTGCTCTTGCTTCTAGGACTTCTAGGACTTGCGACTACCCGTGTCAACCACACGGTTTGAGTCCAGTTGGGAGAACGTTTCCCTGGTGTTTCCTTCCAGACATCTACACCCACGCAGCGGTGTGAAATCTGGGAGCCCTGCGCTCTTTCCAGCCCTGTTTTCTGTGCTGGGAGTTTAGATGAAGGGTAAGAAAGCATATTGGGAGCTGAAATGTATTTCCAGGCCTCGAGGCTGTTTTAATTCTGAGCCTTGGCTGCAGGAACACCTTAGGTACCATACAGAGATTCCAGAGCGAGTTAATTGGGCAAACCCATTTGAGCGGCTGGACATCACTTGGCAGACACAACATGTGCCTGTGCCGACCTGTCTTCTCAGGAAAATCATTTCTCCCCAGCCCACCAGCATCTTTTCCCTGAAATGATTGTTTCTTTGATTCATGATGACAGTTTACTTTTTACTTGCTCCTCTTACAAATATCTTTCTTACGCCCCCTTCATTTCCTTTGCCATCTTAGCCTGGAAATGGGCCTCGATTATTTCAGCTCACACAATCTGAGCAGAGATGATCTGCAGCCAAATCTCCCCTCTTGGGTTAATTAATGACACAGTAGCACAGTTTTCCCGAACAAAAGTCTGTCGCATTCCCTGAGTTCACATGTTAGCCTTTGTAGGGTTCGAGAAGTGACAAAGCACTACCCCAAACCTGTCTCTCCATCGCTTGTATTTCCCATTTAATCTGTTTCTCCTTCCTCTCTAAACTCTTTTCTCTGTCTTTCAGCAAGTGTGAAACAATTTCCTCTTTTCACAGGGGCCTAGTGGCAAGCAGATTAATGAACCCTTAACACAACACGGAACACCGCTGCCAAAAAATGTATGAAATGCATTCAGCAGTCCCCACAGTGCACTGTGTGAGGGACAATTACAGAAAACAAAAGCTGCAGAGCAGTTCACTTAGGTTTCCAGCAGTCTGAAGGGTTTGGATCAGAACTAGGGAACTACAAAAATGACCCTGACTTTTCTTTTAATTTTTATTGGTCAGCAATGGGACTCTTTTATGACTTTAAATGTAGCAGAAGTCAGGTCGAGTGATAGGAACCTGCAGCCTCCTTCATTCCCGGTGTAGCTGCTCTCCAATCGATGATTTGACATCAGGGACAAATTTGACTTGCACTACCCCCTGACATTAATGTGCTTCTGCTTGAGGTCTCTGTATTGTTCTGAGCTGGAACTTAACGTTTTATATTTCAGAAGGGAGGAGATCTTTTGGTTTCTCACTGGCTTTTGCAGCTCCATGCCAACGCTGCCCAATGGCTCTGTATACAATATTTGGAAAATAGCTCACTTNTTGCTCTCTCGGTCTCTTAACACACTTGTGTGTGGAACACTAACTCCTTGAAATGTGAAACAGATGGATGAAGTGTGGGACTCGGAGATATTTGTTTTGGAACAGCGCTGCACATCAGTGTCTGTGGAAGAATTTCCAGCAGCTGGGTAAGCCCGTGGAGAGTTCCTCAGTTTAAGTACAAAAGAGAGTCCCCCAAAGAACTTTTGGCGGTCCCTAGATCTCCCCCAGGGAGTTTTTGCAGCTCATGAAATGCAGACTTTGCACTCCCAGGTTGACATATGGTACTTCCAAGTTCAAGTGCTAAAGGTGAAGTTATTTTATTTTGGGGAGCTTCAGGCATTTTGTTTGCTTGTTTGCAAAATGCTCAAGAAGCAATGTGATTTAAAAAGCCACACTGAGAACGTTTTGGATTTCAACAGCAGCTTCCACTCTAAGAAATAAAATTATCCTTTGTAGCCACTAATGACTACAGTGTCCCAACACTCCTGTGAAAAAAAGCAGCCTGGTTAATCACATTTTGTAGGTGGGAACACAGAAGGTGAAATCCAGGTCCCAGCTGAAGTCAAAGGGAAAATTCCCTTGATTTCAGTAGGGCCAGGATTCCTCTGGCTGTGATTAGGAGGCTGAGTCTGCAAATCCTTGCTCAGAGCCTGGCCATTACATAGACAAGCAGTCCATTGTAGCCGTGTACTCGCATAAACAAGACTTAGTGGGAACAGGTTCCCAGACCTATGTTTTTATTTTTAAAGGTGGTCACTGATTTGGGATGCCTGGCTTGAGACACCTGAAAAGGCTTTTTCACTGTCAGGGAATGTTTGTGCCTGAAATCCATCAGAGCTGGACCAAAGGCAACACCTCCAAGAAGTCAATCTTGGTTTAGCAATCACTCTCCTAAAAATTTGGCTTTTTTATGTCACTGTGAAAGGCCAAGAATAGCAGACTTGGGATTTGTGATTCTTTGTCCTTGGGATTGAATATAATTTTTTTGCAGCTATCATTTAATTTGGGGATATTGGGAGCATGTCTCAGCATGGCTGTCATTATCTACCATGAGCTGACTCCACCAAGGCTGGTAGCTGGATCCCCAAGCTAGAATGTGCCCACAGAAACAAGTCACCATGAAGTAACCCAAGCAGAGGTGACATGAGGTTTTTCTCAACTCTGCAATCACAAATGTACCATGCAGCAACAGTCCTCAGGCACTGCTGTCCCCACATGGTTCCCAGAGGAACAGAAGGAGATGTTAACAGCGACCTGGGGGTGCAGAGCTGGGATGAGGTGGGGACTGAGGGAGCACATGAGTAGGGAAAGGGCCTTTAAAGTTCATAGCACTGCAGAGGGAGCAAAAGGGTGACTGTGGGAGGTGGATTTGGTTTCCTTCCACATCAGAGTCCCTCCCTACACTCCTTCACCACAGCACATCTGAGTTCAGCCTGGTCTTGGTGGTTTCACCCCACAATGAGGTCTACCTTCTTGTGGCTGCTGTTCTGCATGGGAGATCTGATGCCTGGCCCTCACAGTGCAGAGAACACACCCCAAAAGCTGCTCCCAACACAGAGCCCAGGAGCGCCCCTACATAATGTGGGCAGACATGTATGGACCTTGGGCTGGGTGAATCCCTGGCAAGATGTGCAGGCAGCACTGCTGCGCCCTTGGGGCTGGTGTTGTTGAGTCACTTGGCAAGGAAGAGAGGCTCTGTGGTGTACCAAACCTGTCTAGACACCCCAGCAGGCACCCACTGAACATGGCCTCAGGCTTGACTATTCAGGGCATTGCTGCATTGCAGCAGTTGGTTGTCAAGACCCTGCAAAACCAGGAGTGCAAGCAGGACTTAGTTGTTGGGGAAGCCCAGAGTCAGTCTTGCTGCCCTCATCATCTTCATGCCCAGTAGCTACCTGTTTCTGAAGCAAGTTGTGATATATGGTACAAACTTACAGCACATTGGTTAGTCTGCAGTAAATTGTGCTTGCGCTTGGCCCCGTGAGGTAGCTGTGGTAAGCTCTTGCATTAAATATGAAGTAGCTTAACTGTCAAAGAGCAAGGGCTGGACTGCCTTGCATCCGTCGTGGCTTGCAAGCTCACACAGTTATTGTGGAGCAGCCGACATGCTACAAATTTGCACCTTAGCATTTCTTGTGGTGAGCTGTTCATGTGGCTAGACGCATGGAGAAAGCACATGAGCTAGAGTTGGGCTATTGGAATTCAGGAGGGCAGCAGCTCGCCTGCTGACTCACTCACTCATTCACTTACTTACACACTCTCTCTCTCTCACACACACATACACACGCATTTCTTTCTGTGGATTCCTGCTTTCCAGGACATTAAGGTCAGCTGAACTAAAGCTGACAGTGAAACTCTGCCAAAACTGGCAAATTTTACCTGCTTTGGGGTTGAAGACAGACAAAGGTCAGTTATTGGCTCTGGTTTCTGGATCTCCATGAATAACTGTACTTGTCTCCCTAGCACCTTTACTGTGTAGATATCAGAGGGCCTCGTGAAGTATTACAAGCACATTTTACATGTGAGCACAACCACTTTAACACCCTGGCGTTTAACTCAGACCTCGGTCTGGTCTAGCTTTATTGTAATTTTCTTAAGATCACACAGAGAGCAAGAACTGATGGTAGGAGGAGATCTTGCATCCCCTGACCCTGGTCTGTGCTGTCCTGGCACTCTCCATTGGCTCCAAGCTGCCGCTGAACCAGATTGAAGTTTCGAGTCTATTTTGCCTGGTCTGACTTTGCTGTGGAAGTACTGCGCAGGCAGCAAGGCTGGATTGACAGCGGCCATTTGAACTGGCTGGAGACTGATTAGAGAGTATCGATGGAAAGGGATGGACAAGGACCTGATGCAAGCGGCATGCTAACGAGCAGCGATGGTAATGAGCATGGTGGGGAAGAGGTCCTCTATGACAAGGTGCTTAAACTAATGTATCCCCAGGGAGTCTATTTTACATTGGAGCCCACTGGAAAAACCAGGGCCCCAAAAGCAGAGATTTGTGACTGGGATGTTGGTATTTCTCTAAGCCCTGACTCCATCACTCTTTCTTTGCTCCACCACAGTCACCAGGTTTCCAGTTCCTTGGGTTGGGGGAAAAAGGAAGAGACCATTTTCTGAATGTGTCTACATCCCCTTGCCATCCGTATAGGGAGTCAGAGCTCTGAGGGAAGCTGTGACGAATCACCCAGCTACAGCCTCCTTTTCTTTTCACACTTCAATACCTAAGCCAGCTTCCCAAGGGAGGCATGGCCGCTCTCACACAGCGCTCCGGCAGCAGTGTCCTGAGAGGTAAAGCATGTGTGCCCAGCGCATTGTCTTTCATGGCTGTCTCATGGAATCAGGTCGCTTATATTTTCATAGCCTAGTTTAGACTTGTGGAGGTGAGCCACATTTCATAGATATGGTTTGTCTTTTTGCCAGCTTCAAACCGGGCTGTTATTTATGATGTTAGTCTGTTAACATAAACTTATTTATAAGGCCAAAGAATGTGAATCTTTTATGGGAGATGGAAAAGGTCCTTGGATTGGAATCAGTTTGGGTTTTCTGCTTCTTTCTTTCTCTCTCTCTTTTAATAAGAAAAGATAAGAAAAGTTATCCACTTATTACTTACATGCTGAGCCAAGACTGAGATGCCGGAGAGCTAGAAGAATGACACCGAGTGCTTTCGTGAAGCCCCTCTGGGGATGATGAATACAACGCACTGCACAGAGCCCAGCACTCCCATTTTGTTCTATGTTAGTTTCCATGCAGTTATGGAAATAGTGGACTCGATGTTTTCACGGTGCATTCATGTCTGATCAGTTCCTGCAATGTTGGGCCTGGGTTAGGGAAGTAGGCATGAGCAGGACTGTCAACTTCTCTCCTTCCTGCAAAATAATCCACCAGGCAAAGGGAATAGCTGGAGTGTTTAAACCTTCTGAAAGGTGGATTGCATGAGCTGTTGATGCAATGGTCATAACCACATAATTTAACAGATACTTCCTTAATAACAATGCTTTTATTCAAGGATTTTCAGGTATTTTTTAAAAAAAGAGTGAATTCATGTCTGGGCACAACAGAGTTGGCATTGCTCCTGATTCTAGTTGTGTGTATTTCACTACAGATGGATAGCTTCTTCCAGGTTGTCCTGGTTCTGTTTGGGTGCTTAGCAGAAAATAATTGAAGGCTGGAGCACTGTCTCCTTAGATCCATCTTGAATGTTAATACAGAGAGAGTTTTGTTGTTCACTCATTCAAAGATGTGCTTCCATCCAGGGCTGTTGCAAACGCAAGTCCTCTCGTGATTTCGTTGTGCAGAGTTCTAGCATCAGGCCAAAGCTAAACTCTCTGAGGTAGAGCTGTTCTGAAAGAACAGCTTCCTATCCAACAAGTGTGGCTTCATCATTATGAAATATTTTGCAGGAATGTGTCAACTCTCATGATGTTTTCAAAGATAAGAAGTTGAAATGAATAATTGCAACACTATCATTTTATTTTAGTGATGCTGAAACATTTTGTTACAGTAAGACAAAATCTTTCTTACTTCAAAGATAAAAAGATTTGCTATGTCAGTGGCATTTCAATTAATTTTATTTGGACTCTTAGGTCATATTAAAAACTGTTAATACTACACTGCCTGTTCTACATGTAATACTTAACAGACCTGTGTTTGGTATCATTCAGATAAAATATCTTAATGGTGCTCATTTTTATTATTTTTTAATAATTTCCTTTCTGTGAGAAATATCTGCTTTTGGTTCCAGAAGAGAAAATAATCACAACACCAGGATTTCCTGAAGGATGTGAGTTCTGGTCCATCACTATCATCACATGAGGGACCCTCGTTCATGACTAGGACATGTGGACTTGTTCCAAGTGCAGAACAGGCTCCAAAAGTCCCAAACCCCAGAAGCTCCAAAAGCCTCAAGAGTCTGCAATCAAAGTAGAAGGCAAGGGTCACCAGATGGACAGAGACAGATGGAGAACTGCAAAGAAACCAGGTGACACAACAAGTCAGTGTGATGGCAGCTGTCTCTGTGGTTTCCTCTTCAGCTCAAGCTCGGATCTTGGAGACCTGTCTTCCTTATGTTGTCTTTAACAGTTTCATGTTTGGCCAAAGAAACTTTTATCTGACCATTGTGAAAGATCTGCGCACCTTATGCGTAAGTCTTCCAACAGTTCTGGATAGGATTTTGATTTGCCTTTGCCTTCACCTCTGCAAGGTCAGAAGGTATTGATAAGAGAGACAAGGCCCAATTTACAATTCTGCCCCACCCCCCATCTTTTCTATGAGATGTGAGAGGTTAAGTCAGAAAAAGTATTACATACATGTAGTAATTAGTAGTAGTTGTTCGAAAAGTGCCTGAACAATGTACATTTTTTTAAAGTGGAAAGTTTGAACTAAAGACTTGTGTTTTATATAGACGTGGCATGCATGGCTGCCTAGTATCCAACCCATAACCAAAAGTTCTGGGCTCTCAGAGAAGATTGAGGATGTAGCTTTGGTCAGTACCATTAAACACTTTCATTTTCCTATGACAGATGACCGTGGGGAGCTAGAGATTGTGTTGCCTTACAAGACACAAAGGTAATTTTTATGCTCATAAACTTCTTTCCCTAGAAGGGATTATTATCAACATTATTTGGCCAACAGTGAACAAAAAAGCTTATGATGGAAGAAAACAAAAATGTGCTTTACAATTGTGAAAGGGTCTATAGAGAGCAACAGGGCTGATGCTGCAGCGCTGCTGACAGCGTTGGACACTTGAACAGCAGGAAAATGTGAACTTTCTTACTATGTGGGTGAGCCATGTCAAAAACCAGTATAGACTCTGTGAACTGGAGAATATTCACCGTCACGTGTCTGGTTTGATGGCGTTTCAAATGACGTTTTTGTAGGTACCAAACAAATTTTGTAGATTTCTTTCCTGAAACATTGTGCTAAGGGAACAGATCCATAGATCCTAGCTGATAGTTCATTCCCAGGTGGGATCTTCTGCAGGGTGTCCTATGGAAATCAGAGATGAAAGCTCTGAATTTCACTCGTGTTGGCTTTGCTTCTGTCTGCAAGTTTCCCTTACAAACTGATTTAAGGCTGATGAAGTGGTGACACCAGACTGGATGTATTTCTTCAGTATCTCTTAAGCTTTGGCCTCGTGTGACTTCAGTGAGAGATCCATGTGTGTGAAGGCTTGAGTATCACAAGCCAAACATAACACACCATGGTAAAGTCAGTTCTGGGCTTAACTCTGTTACCGAGTTAACCATGGATATGGTCTATTGTGTAAAGAGACAAAGAGAAACGCATCCATCCACAAACTGGAACTATTGCAGCTATTTTATTAAACAGCTGCATTCCAAATGCCAGCAGAAGCTGCTGTTTGAGTGTTTTATTGGGATTAAATGTTAAGAATAAATTAAAGATTGCTTCATTTTAAATCTACTACAGGAACTTGGCAGGTTGAAAAAAAAATCAATTTGTCACCAGAGATTTTTCTTAAGTCAGTTATGATGAGAAGATGAGGACTTCTGTGTTTTTAGACAAACAAAAGGAATAAGTTATTGCAATAGCTGTAGTTTAGAGTGCTTAGCCCTTGCAACACTTTTTAGGGGAGCAATAGCATGCAGCCATCAGCTGACTTGAGAGTGCATTTTCACCAAAAAACCCAAAGAGCAGTTGAAGCTAATCTTGGCAATAAGGATTTAGTCTGTTTTATTGTACATTGGTGCTTGGCTTGCATGCCATATCACTCGATCAGGAAAAGCTGGATGAGCTACATAATTACATGCAAATGTTCCTCAGGATTGACATTTCATTCTGTCAGACTGGAAAAAGAAAAGATATTTCTTGTTCTTCAGATGTGTTCATTAGAGAAATAAAAACTTCTTATTTTTTTAAGGGGTTGTTTTAGGGAACTCCATCCTCTGAAAACCAAAATCAGCCCTGGAGATTTGCACATTTTCTTTGAATGAGTGCTTCCTCCAAAGAGCGCGTACATGCCAGCATTTGAAAGCAATTATCAGAGACATTTTAAGAGGAAATCGGGGACATGTTGCGGGAACGGAGGAAGATATTTCTCATTCCTCTTTATTTCTGGGGTTATGTTGCACAGACAGAACTAACATAGAATGAATTTCACTCCTGTGCAGAAAGTCAGTACAAGGCAAATAGGTTTTGCTCAAGCCTGAGTGCTAAGATGAGAATTAAGTGGTGAGCAGGTCCAATGACGGCCTTCAGCACTAGTGTGAATTTTATTAATCAAAGATGTTTCATTGTTCTGCACCAGCACTATCTCACTAACACACCCAACACAATACTCAGACCTGTCTGACGGGGTACAAGTTTTGAAAGCCTGGACCATTAGACGGGGACGTTCTGTTGTCCCCTGTTACAAAGTCCGATTTTGGAGAAGATTCAGATTTGGGATTTTCTTAAGTTGGGCTTACTCAAGTTGAAGTTGTGATTTGAGCTTTTGATTGCACTGTATTAAAAGCTACTTCAGTTCCTCCTCCTCATAGGAGGTGTTCTTACTCTTAGCCACTTTTTTTTTTTGCTCTTTTTCAGTCTAAACAGACTCTTCTCAGTCAAAACATATTCTCTACAGATATAAGAGGAGGATAATGGAGTTTTTGTTTATATTAAAGGATTATTTATAGACGTTCATGCCCTATTTCACTGCTTTATAAGGAAAAAAAAAAAGGTTCAATTGTCTTTATGTCTTTCTCCCTTCTTCCTATTGATTACAGACACAAAAGCATGGTGACCAGAATATGATTAAATATAATAATATAATATAATATAATATAATATAATATAATATAATATAATTAGGATTTTTGAGTTGCAATTTCAAAACTTGGGTTCCTTATTAAAAACCATATAGCATAGTACATCTTCAGTTCTTCTGAACCCACTGATTTCTGGGTCTTTTGATGTTGCAGGTGAAGTCACTGTGTGGAGAAGAGTTGTTGTGGTTTAGCCCCAGTTGGTAGCTAACCATCACGCAGCCACTGACTCCCCCCACAGTGAGATGGGGAGAGAAATGGAAGAATAAAAGTGAGAAAACGCATGGGTTGAGATNTAATATAATATAATATAATAATAAATTCATTGACAACTAATAACCTGTTGCAGTGAAGGTTACTAGCTCAAACTACCTAATAAGACTTCTTCAAGTTTGTATTTTAGTGAGCAATAGCAGACTGTGGTAGACTCTAAAGGTGAAGGTGGCTGTAAAGCCTTTCTGTGTCTTTAGATTTACCAAGAAACTCTGGAAGGCAGAAGCGTGAGCATCAGCTCTTCACTGAGAGAAGCTAAACAGAATTAGATCAGCTACAGAAGATGAAGCGCCAAGCCCCGTTAGCATGCCAGGACTCAGCCTTTCGGCTTGCAGCTGTCTCGGTCAGGCACTTTGCAAGCCACCAGCTACACTGGAGTCTGTTGATGGTGCAACCGTTGTAATTAAATTGCTCCTTACCAGCCTCTCTGGGATCCAGATGAGACAAGGTAAAAACTCACACCACAGAATTCATATCTGCCATGTGGAACAGAAACCTTCCAGAATTTGGACCTGACAGTCAGCCCCATCCCTGCTGGCTCTGCAGCCCCAGGATGCAAAAGCCCCCACCCAGCAAGCAAAAGCCTCAGCTGGGACAAGGAACCTGAGCTGGCTCCTGTGTAAGTGCAGCAAGGTGTGCCACCCTGTCCCTGCTGGACCACCTGGTCACCAATGCCACCCACATCACACAAAAGAGGCAAGGCAGTAGGGTCCCCACACCATGAATAAATGAGGGAGCCAGTCAGAGTCTTCATGGCTAGGGCCTGTGGCCACAATCACTGGGGAAGCTCTGCCAGAATTAACAGTGATGGGACACTTTTGTCACTTGAGATAAGTCCTAAAAAGGAGATAAGATTAATGGATAAGAAAGTTTAAGAAGGAGGACTTCATAGCTTTGGCTACCTCCCACCCAAGAAGCTTTGTCCAACTTAGAGGCAACCAACCATGTGGGGAATCAAGGGCTTGTGAGGATTTTGATCTGCTCCCATCAAGCTTATACCTCCTGTCAGTCATCCCAGGCTGGGCTGGCAGGGCCAAATGTGGTCTAGATAACGCTATTTTAAAAATATCTCCATTAACTTCAGGAATAATAGCATGTGAATGAAGAAATCAGTTTCCCGTGGTGATGCAAAGAGTTTTTCTGGGAAGTCAGGGTGAGGAGGAAATAACCTCAATGAACCAATTGATCAGGCTTAAGATAACAGGCATTTCAGTCTAGAGCACTTCCATTTGCTTTGTTAATTTGTCCTCATATCCAATAAAGAAATGGGTAATTGAGCAATGAGTCATTATTAGGCATAACAAAGCCAAAAATGTATTTGCAGACAATTTTTAGGCAGTTAACAGTCATTTGGAATACTGTTCTCCCAGCAGATGCTCCCTCTATTTGTGTAATTTGTGGAAATCCCAGTAGGAAAAAAAAAAGAAAAGAAAAGAAAAGAAAATTAGAAGCATTTATGAGCCAAAATCCTCTGTAGGAAGACTGAATATTTTCATTCTGTCAGCACTGTTACTTTTTTCTATTGGCATGTCCAGGTATATGTGCTGCTTTTAAGGCTGAACTTGCTAAAAAGCTGAACTATGTACCTTTAAGATAAACCGCGGGGAATGAGCATCTAATCAAGCAATGGATTGTCCGAGCACTGTTTGTCCAAGCATTACACACACAACATGTAACCTCTCAAGACATTTCTTCTTTTTCTTTTTTCCCCCTTTAAAAGATTGTGATTTCTTTCAGTAGTCAAGCCCAAACATTTCATATGATCAAATTAAGAAAACGTGAGATTTTGTGCAACAGGGAGGAATAAAGAAGAATTGCTACACAGACAAATTGTTTTAAAGCTTTCTAGGGACTACACAATAGCTCTGGGATCCCTTGGGTAAAAATGAAACAGCTACACCTTAGGAATATAATGGAAAGATATTATCAGCTGTGGTTTACAGGGGATAGAAAGAGGATCCAGCCAGACTTCCCACAGAATACGTGAATAATCTATGAGAAAGACTGAGCCCATTAAGGGTAACTACACAGTATATGCTAAACCTTGATAGATGTTATACCCTATTGGAAGTCATCTACTTTTCTTTCTGGATAGCCTTTTAATTTATGCTTTAATATAATCTTTTAAAAATAATACTGACTGTACTGGCACTTCTGACACACAGACCATCATTTCAAATCCTTTTATCAGCACATGTATCATTTTGTCTCATACTAGTAATAGGATGGGAGTCAAGGAATATCTATAATTTCACCTCATGCCTCTTAGCAATAATGGAGTTACATGTTGCAATGAAATACTGTATAACTCACTATTCACTGAGTGAGGCCGGGGTACTGAAGATATTTGCTCAGTGACTGTTTTATGCAAGGAACATAAACAGTCCTGGGATCAAGCCAAGGGCTCCCATGGATCATTGAGCTTCCAAACCCGTGGGTTGCAGTCCGGTCCCCTCTGGTATTTTCCTTCTGCCCCCATGAGCGGTGAATCTCTGCTATGTGGCTGGGCTTGGAACACTTCCCTGCACGGGGAACATGCATTCATTGTGCTGCAGGGTGGAGAGAAAACCCAGTCAGGGCATCCCAGGTCTTGGCCAGGCCCTTTCATTGCTTACTGTGGCTGCAGGCTATGGTGAGAGATGGCGTTGCAGCTATTACCGCTGCAATGAGCTGTGCTCAGCCTTCTGTGAGTGCCTCCAGGGAAGAAGTCTGCAGCGGTGGGTGTTGTGAGCAGGACATGTAGGGTGGGGATGTCAGATTTACTCTGTTCCCCTTGCTTTCCCTGTTAAATCAACACACAGTGGTGCTGGCTAAAGTGCTTCTTGGCTCAATGTGTTGGTAGTGCTGGAGTACGTTCCCACAGTCCCACATCTCTTCAGGCACTGGACAAGGCTTGAAGTGCACAAGAGAGGATTTGACCCAAGGACCTCTCCTGGATTTAATATTAACTGAGCTGTTTTGTCTGGTTTTATTGCTACTTTCTGGCAGTACACACTACAGAACCTAAGGAGTCCTATTGCCTATGTCCCTCCAAACACCCAGTCATCCTCCTTTCCTCTTTTTTTCTGCACCACTTTGAATTTGTACCTGCTTTTCTGTACCTGCCCTTCCCCATCCAACCTCCCAGAACTTCCTACCTGCCTTTCCCCTGCTCCAGCCCAGCACTGCAGATCCCCTCCTGCTCTTTGATTTTCCAGTACGCCACATTAATTCCAACTCTCACTATTTCCTAGGGCAGGAGAAATGTGGCCACAGGTGGGGAGATGTTTCTTTATTCTGTGGGACAGCATCTGTATGACCTGGTCAGGATGGGAGGACTGAGATGAGAAGAACACCATGTGATGTAGTGGAGCTGTTGAGAATCAGACTCCAGCATCTAATGAGTCTTCATGTGAACTTGTACAAGCTGTAACTTTTCAAAGATCCACAACACAGTCAAATTTCTGTGGGTTTCCATCTGCAGTGAAAATAAGGAAATTTACCCAGCTTTCACCAGTAAGAAAAGGCACAGGGTTCTGGGTTTATAACCCCATCTGAGTGTATCTGTTCCTGTGGAGAATGCAGCGCAGCTTCCTGGAGGAACAGTATCCAGTGATTCATTTACTGCAAAGGGAAAACCAATGTACACCCTCCTAAGCCCATTCAGGGAAATGGCTAGGTAATTTTGGTTGAACCTTTAGACAGGAAAAGTCTGCACAAATTGGGAATTTGTTGAATGTAATCCACCCAAGCCAGTCGTATTTTGGGGAATCTAAAACCTACCAAATTCAGTGGTTTACAGTGAGAAGCTCAGCAAAAGGTAGTTATTGGCTATACCAACTGTACCAGCAGTGCCGTGTCTCGGTTCTCACAGATTTCATTAAAAATCAGCTCCAGAAAGTTTTAAATCCGGTTGATCAGACTTACTTAAAAAAAAAAAAAAAAAAAGAAAGTAGCAAAAATCAGACCCATGCAAGCTACTAAATATTCTCAGTAGAAATGAAAAGCCAAGGGCTTGTGGCCAGCTCCAGGATTTGGTCTTTTTCAATAATCGGAGTTTGATCAAAGCTGGCTTTCTGAGCTGGTGCTTGAGAAGGAGCCTTTGTCCCATGGTGATGCTGAGGTATCTGTGAGGAAACCTATTGGTCATATAATCTTAGCTTGCCCTCATTTCCAACTGGCAAAATGTATTGAAAGACACTAAAAATATGTGGCACAGTTTCTTAAGACCTTGTTTCTTGGAGCTGATTGCTGTAGTTTCTACAGGCCTATTACAGGGCTATGAATGAAGTCTAAGGGTTTCTTATTTAATCGAATCTAGGGCACATGATGGTCTGCAGAAATATGCTGGTGGTGGCTAGGTGGGAAACATAACGATTTATTGCTTTCAAAACCGACCCATGAAGCTCTCCAGATGTGAACATTAGGGCAGAATCCTGCACCAGGGAATACCACAAGATGCATTGCAAAAAGAAGTCTCTGTTGAAGCCAGTTGATGGACAGTGTGCTCTGAAGCTACACGCAAGCTTTAAAACAGGTGCCAGCAAAAAGAAATGAAAAGCCAGAATCCAGCTGACAAAGGCAACAGCAGTTGGGCAATGAGACTACTGGTAACCTACAGGAAGAAAGGCAAAGGGCAGTAGAAAAATATTGATTTATTAGTGTGAAGTAGAAAGTACATGGGTCAGGTCAGAACCACTTGCTTTCCCAAGGAAGTTTTAATTTGATTAGTCTATTATTTGCAGTGGGAGTAAATGTTTTAAGGCAGTGGATGAAAATGCAGAGCCAGTGGTTTCTGACTTTTAATGCTGCTTGCTTGCTAAGCATTCATATTTTACTTTGATTTCATGGCACTTGGATAAGAGAGAGTGTAGGTTTGGTAGTGAGGAAAACCAAATAAATTGTGCTTCCACTTGTTAGGACAAAATTTGTTGAAGCCATGTGTAACGCATGCCCCTTTGGAGCAGGCACATGCTTGACAGAAGGAAGACAGCACCAAGGAATAGTTTCCTACTGACAGAAACTAGTCAAGTAAGGCCTAAACCAATCAAAAAAGTGCGAACCACAGATACCAGTGTATAATTCCAATCTTTGTACAGTAATAAGATTTCATGATTACTGCTTTGAAGGCTGCACTCTGGTCAAGTAAGATAAGTACTGGCAATTTCCCTGAGCCTGAATTCAGTAAGATATCACATGTCACTTTCAACGATGCTCTCTGTGTGCTGTGTCGAGATCAAAACCTGGACTAGAGTGTATCACACAGATCACACCGCTTGTTAGGTGATGGTGCAGTTAGGATGGCACAGTCTAGTTCAATATCAGGAATATTCAGGCCCAGGACTTGTGTGTCTGCAGCTATAATTGCGGCAAGGTTTTGAAGAAGTTGCAAAGACCAGATTTTTGCTTGGTGTAAATTGTCACAGAGGAGTGAGGATTCATTCTACTTACATATGGGAGAAAGGTTTAAGGTGGAGGAGGAAGCTGCCTTTGCAATATCGGTAAATAAATAGGTCAAGCCCATGTGGGAGCTACCTTGTGCTCAGCATCCTGATTGATGCTTGAGTGCCACCAAGGTTGAGGACCATGTCCTTGTCGTATTTTCAGAGGGCGCATGATGCATAGCTGGATTTGGTATTAGACGTGTCTGAGTGCTTGAAGAACAAAGTTGTGTTTGAATGGCAACATGGGAGTAAGCATTTCAACAATAATCTGCTTACTCAGTTCTGTGTTAAATCTCTGGAACACGACAAATCAGCCAGCGTTAACACACTTGTGAATGAAGCCTATTACCACCAATGAGCTTAAAGGCATCCTGCTATTAAAAAGGAGTCTCTTATAGTTAAAACTCTGTAAAAGTGTGCTCAGTTCTGGACTCTGGCACAGCTTTTCAAGTAAAATGGGACAAGTTGCTTCAACTCTTTGTGTTGCTTTGGTAAAATTGGAGTCTTACATCTTCCGTTGTTTCTTGTTCTGGAGGAAGGGGGGCAGAAGCTACTTTTATAACAGGAAGCACAATTCTGAGGAAAAGAGAATGATCTCGATTGAGACTGCTAGTTGTTGCCACGATACAAATAAGAAGTACTTAAGCCTTATGAAAATGTTACTGAGTTCAGTTGTAATAAATTACCACTAGTTATTGAAATGTTAGGAAGGTTTTTCTTTGCACTACAGTGATTAAAGCAGATAAATAAGAAGCCGGACAGTTTTTTGTGTGTGGTTACCGTGTCTTAGGGCTGCCTCTAATAGCCCCAGTGATCTTTCCATCGTTGTTAATGGGTATTTAATTGGGATTTATTTCCATGGAATTTTTGTACCTTCAGATCATTACAGCACTGAGGGAATTTTATAGCCATGGGGATCAACATGGTCTCTCTAGAGGTTCTGTTTGATGAATGAAGTTGGAAAGAGTTGACATATAGTTAGAGACCATTACCATTAGAAACACTTACAGGAGTGAGAGGAATCCTTTTCAAAAGGACCCTCTTTGTCCTATGCTGTCTGTCAGTCATCTTTAAAAAAAAAACAGTACAAGGAAGGCATCTAATATTTTCTTCTGGTTTTAATTGATCTTTCCTCAAAATCCTATTTATTTTTTTTTTTACTTCAGAGCAGTGAAACTGAATGAAACTACCCATCTCTGAAGGAGATAGCTATTGCATTTTGTCTCTATCTTTCCCCAGCTTGTAAGAGAAAACATTGATCACAGATAGAAAAGAATAATCGCTGGGAAATGGTGGCACTGGCACGTGACTGAGGAGAGGTGAAATAAATTCTTCTCTGTGCCACAGACTTCCTGTGTGACCTTGGGAAGTTACCTGTTTCTCAGTGCAGAGGAAAGGAAACGGGCTTTTTCTGCTTTGCTAGGTAGAAGATCAAGCAAATATCTAAGACTCTGAAGGAGATGTGTGCCATAAAATAACAAAGGCACAATAAATACCGTTTATCTTGTCCTGGGGCTTCTGCAATAGGATTACCCAAAATATTTACTGTTTCACCCAACTTAATCTGTGTGGATGGGCTATTGCCACCTGTGTACAAGTTTGATGTTTTAAAATATTTGAAATGAATGATGCAGCCTTTATGACAAATCTATATTTTGATAATGCCATGTTTTTCCCTTCATTTAGCCTTCATCTATCCCTTGTTTATTAATAGAGTTGAGCCAGCTTAGCTGCATCAACTTCTTTTCTTGTGATTCCTTCCCATCTTCAGAGAGCTTTCCTCTGTCTTCTCCAGCGGTTTCTGTCTTATTCCTGTGTGCATGCCTGTGCATGTGCAAAGCCTGCAGGAAGGACCTTGTGATGAGCAGCCGCTTTAAAGCATCCCCCAGCTCCTCAGTATAACTTTGCCTGACATGTAGTTAAACATCAACTTCCACTTGGTGACTTGTTGGGGTTTTTGTGGTTGTTGTTGGCCCTGTGGGTGAGCACTCCAGATAGATTTCCTTCTTTTAATTGTTCCCAACCTGTACCATTGCCTGTAATTGGGCCTGAGGAAAGGTGTTCAAGGTAGCAATCTCCAGCCCATTAAAATCACCCATTCTTAGACTGATTCCATATTAACACTCAGGTTCTCTGCACTGGGGTTGTTCCATCTGAAAACCCACCACCTGCTGTGAATTTTGTTACAGCAGGATGGGCTCCAAAGTCACTGTCTGCACTTTAATTCTTAAAATGCTAATGCATTGTTATGGATCTGGAAATGAGTATGCTCACTACAACCCCTTTTCTTACCCTTCTTGTCTATAATATTTCCTTGCTTTTCCTCAGCTTTTAGCTGAAACCCCATCAGGTCTCTTTCCCTTCAGTGTATCCTCCACCAGGAGCTACAGTTTCTCTGTACTTCAAAACCCACCATGCCTCTCCAAGCAAATCTAACCCCTGAATCCCACCTGTGCTTCGGGCCATTTTAATTCTTACATCACCTCAATCAATCTGATTTGGCATTTCCTGCTTAGGCACAAAGGAAGGGTCCCACGTCAGTACAGGGTATACTATAGGCACACAGGCTGGGCAAGAAACCACCTCCTTGTAGCAGGAATGCACAAGGACCGGTTTTACCTGGAAAACCTTCCCTAAGGGGAAAAACAAAGCCACAGTTTTGCAAAGGGCATGGGACAGACAGCGAGACATTTGGCTCAGGGCACAAGCTGGCAGGAAACCTGGAAACTACCTTTTTCTTTCCCAGATATTGCAGTGATAGCTATGTATAGGTTGCAATGGCAGGAATGACGTATCTAGATAGGATTTCACAGCCAGCTTTTAGAGCATAGCCATACCACAGCTAATGCAGACTAGAGAATTGCCCAACTCAGCTACCTCTGTTTCCTCCTTTCTGTAGGAGTAATTTATCTGTAATTCCTTCACACAGCACTGCCCACCCCGTTGCACCATGCCCTCCCCAGATCACAGACTGGAGCATCTGAGACAGCACCCCCTGTGCAGCTGGATCCCAGGATGAGCAGGATCATGCGGTGGAAAGGGAGCCTTTTCTCAAAGTCTCCCATGAGCTTTGATCTAATGAGACAAGATAAAATAGAGGCTAGGCCATAGGTGGCTGAATTTAATCTGCAAGAAACTAAAATAGTCACTGCAGCAAGAAGAAATCCCCATCTTGTGTCTTAACCACCACCAGAAATTGTCGGTGCTCTTGTCCTGGCTCCTCATAGTTGGGCAGGATAGCTGGAAAGGGTTGTAAATCACTTGTATCTTGCTTCATGGGGTGCTATTTATACAGTGGAAGAATCATTCACAATACGTGATGTTCAGCCACGCAAACATTTGGTGTTCAGGGAGAACTTGATCATTCGTGATGTGGAGCTCTGGAGGATGCACTGCTTTATGTTTCCTGGACAGACCGAAGTCTTCTCATGAGGGAAGTCTTCATTCTTACTCCTGGGACTGAGAAGAAGATAAAAGAGAAAAAGACACTGCACTTCCCTTCTCTGGCGCTGATCAGAAAGGATGCAGAAAACCATCTAGTCAGGTGAATGAAAAACATAAGCTGTACAGGCAGAGATACAAGGAAGAAAGGTTTAAGTGGTTCTTTGCTAAAAATTCTGTTCTTATTTGTGGGATAAAATGGATTTTTAAAGAATCTGTTTACAATTGGATGAATTATATAAGTATCCATTATGTAATTGAATAATAGCATAATCTTCCATAATGACAGGCAGAAGCCTTCTAATGTTTGGGACAGGACTGCTATTTTCTTCTTACTTGGATATCTTTCAGATCCATTGTTATGCAGTTCTTTACATGATGTTTCCTTTCTTTCCTCTTTGAAATTCATCCACG
The DNA here is from genome assembly GCA_013399095.1 of Psophia crepitans. NCBI lineage: Eukaryota > Metazoa > Chordata > Aves > Gruiformes > Psophiidae > Psophia > Psophia crepitans. The sequence goes on along the minus strand of VWZZ01008415.1, from coordinate 213,335 downwards.
CTAACTGGCTGTATTTACTCTATTATTATGCTTCCTTGAAAATGTCTTTTCTTTATTGCTTACGTCTTGATAGCATTCCAAGTGTACTATGCTGCGATGCTCTTTTTTTCTTGCTATTGCAAGTTTGAGCTTCTGGATCCAGTTCTCTACCTCTACACTTGCTATAGCTCACTCCAAATACAGGATAAAACTATCTTGATGCAAGGTGAAACAAAGGTCTTTGAAGGACAAAGAAGACCTTTAGTGGGGCCAGTTACAGGTTTACAAGGCATTTTTCCCTTCAGTGGTTTGAAAGGACAAGAAAGACAACTTACATGAGTAAGCATTTGCGAGTTCAGATCCTGATTCAAATAGTCCACTGGCTTTTGAGTATACTTTGCTGCAGAGCTGGTTATATTTTTCATTTAAACATGTTTTTGCTAGAAACTCTACTGCTAATGTGGGGTTTCTTGTTTCTTTCTTATTTTGCTTGTTCCTTGGTAATGTGGCATAATGTCCAGATTAAAAATATATATTTCAATGAATTAGCAATACGTTTAACACAGATGGCATTTTTCTTCTTCCTTTCAAACACTGGTATAGGGAGTTCATGCGTAGAAGGGCAGTCTTGCAGATGGGATTTATGGGGGGATGTATCTCTTTTCAAAATTATGAAAAACATCTCATTTTATGAAAAAACCACAAACCCCTTGGGAAGCACAGAGGCTTTCATTTCAAAACTGAACTGCTTCTGTCCACTTTTCTTGGAAAATCTTCAAGGAGTCTCCAGATTTTGAATGTTGATGTTTGCAATCTCCTGTAAAAGAAAATACACCTCCCCTCCATTTTTTTTTAAATGCATTGAATTATATACATATTTGAATATTCACATTTCGGTGAATTGCTGACCACAATGACATTTCTGTGCCCTGGAAGAAATTATGAGCCTTTTTTTTTCAACTTCTATTTCACAAAGCCATGTTAAACATTTTTTCTCACAGCGTTTCTTAATAACATAAGCAGGTTTATTCCACGATTGGGGATTTGTTTAGCCACGGGCTAAATTAGATTGGCCACATGTGGTGTTCAGAGTGCCACAGTGGGGTCCGTGTAACACCCTCCACGAGTAACACTGCTGCACTGCTGAAAAACGAGGGAGGGGGATGAGGGAGGGTTTCGAAGAGTCGATAATTCTGCAGTTTAGCTGGGTTTTTGGTGGCGGCGGCGGTTGTTGTTGTTGTTGTTTTGAGCTGTGTGTACTATGTTTGAAGAGAAAGCTAGGACTGGTTGGAGTCTTAATAAGAAATAAAAAAATTGGAGGTGAAAGGGCTCACTGATAAAAGAGCTGCTTTCATTTACTGCTCCAGGCATCTGCTGTAAAGGAGCCAAATCGAATGTGCAAGCATCAGAGACAGTCGCAGAAGGGAGGAGGCAACAGTCAGAGCTGTGAGTAACTGTACATAAACATAATTTAAATCAAAACAGCTGAATAACAATTTAGGACATAAAAGGAAAGAGAAAAGGTGGAATGAAGTAAAGAAAAACAAACCCCACAAATCGACCACAGTCAAACGAAAGAGGAACGCAGAGGAGCAGCAAAGGGAAGACGAAAAATCAAGCAAAGCCATCAGGGTCCAGTGGTTCATTCCTGTGGTACCCTGCGGTTCCCAGCTCAATTACTCAATAAGGTCTCATGCTTTCCAGGCCAAGAGAAGCCCTGAAGGACCAAATCTCTCCTTCAGGCTTCTTGTCTTCAAACACAGGGCTCTTCACAGCTCAGCCTCCCCATACTCGCCTCTTTGTGCTGCTTTCTGTGCCACCTCCCAGCCCTTCTGCTCCGCCAGTGACCCACAGTGCTCACTTCTACTGCTGCCATCATTCCCACTTGCCTGGAGCCACTCACACACTTTCCAGACAGATCCTCTTTTTTCCCAGAAGCCCTCCCCAGACATTGCTTGCTCCTGCTCTGTCCCTGCTGGTACCCGCCAGCTGGAGAAGACCAGTCCCAGTCCATTATCACTCGTCGTCTTGCCATCTCAGGTCACTGCTGTTGTCTCTTTCCACGTTCACGCAGCTCCTTCTACAAAGGGGTTTTCATCCACAATTAAGGCTCCTATGTCCTAACACAAAAGCTGTTGATGCTCTACAGCCATCGAGGCCTTTGTGTCTTCTGCCTTTTCTCAGTCCCGCCCAGTGACGCTGGCTGTTGTCCTTACAAACAAGTAAGTACAAATTCGGATTTTTTTAATCCTATTAAATATTTGGCCTTGATGATAGCATGTGGCAATAAGTGCTACTGATGACTCAGTTTTAAATGTGTTTTCCTGACATTCTTGTTAAATGGGGAGAGCAAACAGAACATTGCCAGGTCGATGTGGCTAATGGAGAATGCTGTTGATGGGCTTCACAAAGACTAATTGCCCACTCCTTCAAATCCAAGAGACGTTGTTGTGATGGAACAAAGACCCTTCTTTGTTCAGTGGCTGGAGAAGAATGGCAAGAGCAGAAGAAAACAGTAGGATAAAAGAGTGTCTCAAGCAGAGGCTGTTACCCCATACTTCTGAGGATGTTATTAAAGGCTCTGCAGCAGACCTTTGGTGAAATGTCTCCCTGACCCCCGTGCTGAAGCCTCCTTTGTGCCTGGAAGAATGAGGGCTTAAACCCTTTCCAAAATACTTGGGGTTTTGCTTTCTCATTAGTGCAAACCTAGCTTTGCTTGCATGTTGGGCATGTTTCGTTTCTCAGGTTTGTAATATGAGGAAAAGCTAAGAAACAAAATAATCCTCCCTCCTTTATGAGAGACAGTGTTATTTCCCTCCCTGATCTATACGTCCAATTAGTCCATAAAAGTTCCTCTCTGCTAATTCCATATCCTGTTTTCCAGCTTTACCAACATCTGAGCCATCTGACGTTTGTGTGAGCGTATAGTAGGATGAGGATGTGTGACAATATTTTTTCCGCAGCAAAAATGTGTATATTTTTTCATGCGTACATAATTAAAAATTGTTGAAAGCGACTTTGATTAAGCTTTCTCAAGAATTCAAACTAATGTTAATCATATTTCAGGAGAGTTCATGCAATAATATTTTCAGCAAAGAAAAAAAAGTCTGCTTAGGGAAAGCCACCGTATCAGTAAAAAAAAAAATCACGAAAAACCAGCTTGTGACTGGAAACATTTTGCTGTCTTTTATTTAGCCCAAATTAACAAGTGACCACTGTCAAGCAGTTACTAGGATAAATAATACATAATAGCAAGGCTAGAGAGAAATGAAGAGTCATAGACAAGGGAGGAGAATATTGTTTCATCTCAGAATTGAAATGAAACAGAGGCCAAAATCAGCAGGGTGGGAAGTCTGTTCCAGATGGCAGGAGCTGCAGAAGCTATTGCACCAACAGTAGCCAGCTTGTAGGAAGAGGCAGAGAGAAATAATCGGGTTTCATCCAACAAAGTATCAGGTAATGTAAGAGGGGGACTAACCAGTGCCAAAGCTCCGACTGATGCTTCCTGACAGGGATAGTCCCGCAGTAATTGGGAGGGTCAGTGTGACTCAGAAGCCCTGCGCTGCAGGGGAGGCGGGGGAGGTAAGGGGGTTAACACTTTTTTCCTAGATGCAACACTGAGTCATAAAGCCTTTTTCTTTCTGTTTCTTTTCTTTTTTCTTTCTTTTTTTTTTCCCCCTTCGTCTCTTCTGTTAAGTAAAAATGATCCAACATGTTCTTTTTCTGGAAGATTTTGAAGAGGACATTTTGGAGGGGCATTTCAGAGAGCAGACAGTCCCATGCCAGGTCAGCTCTGCACCCTCAGGCAGCTCCCCCTCTCCCAGGCCAGGCTTCCCGCGACCCCCCTGTCCTGCCAACAGCTGTGGGACGCTGAAGTGCTGCCACAGACTGATGGGACCAGATTAAAACAAAACAGGAGAGAGGGTTTATCACCGGCATCATGTCTTATGGAGGGGGGCACAAAGAATTGAGGAAGGTGCTCAAAGTCACCCATAGATGAGGCGGTGAGGATGGCAGCAGGGCACAGGTCCCTGTGGCCACAGTCCGGTGTTAGGACTGTGGGGCCATGTTTCCTCTCCAGTGACCTACTGAGCAGGACTCACTCTTGGGACCCACTAGTAAAGGGGTTAAATCTGTAGAGGAAATTAGAAGTAACTTTTTAACATTGCTTTAGCTGGGTATATGCCCTCTTCTATCCTCTGTTCTTACGTAGAAGATACCAAGTCTAATAAGGAAGCTCCCACACATCACACTGGCTTCCAGCACAAGGACAACTTCTTCTCATGGTCCCTGATGCACAGGTAAGAAACGCATCAACACTGAGATTTTCCAAGGTCCAGGTTCCCAGACAGGCCCCAACTGGCACTGCCAGCTGGCAGGACTGACAGGACCCAGCCTGACATTTTTCTAGAGATGGTCATCAACCAGTAGTCTATGGCCACTAATTTGTAAGCAGGGCTGATGTGGAGAGACCTTTCTCCACAGTTCCCTCATGTTGAGGACCCAGTTGGTTTTAAGATTAATTTCTAAGGTTGAATTAGGGTAAGGTTTGGACTTGGAGCTGATAAACCAAGATTCACTGTTCACTCATTTCAACTGGAAGATGTCAAAATCATGTTCAGAAAGCCCCTCACTAGTACTTGTTTCTGTCTAAGAAACCAGTTTGAATTTTGGAACCAAATCAGTCAAGTCATTTGGGGCCTGGTGATTTGACTTTGACTTCACATAATTTTAAAGAAGCTTGGATATAAACACTAGTTTTTAAAGATGCCAGGCCAAACAGTTGGTTGAAAAACTGAACAATAAACACGCTTATTAGCTTGCCACAGAAGATACACACATTGAATCTGCATTAGTTATTTGGCAGCATCATGAATACTTTCCTCTAACTGATTTGATGACTAAACACAGTTTAGAATAGCAACCGATCCTGCTGAGAAAAACGTAACTTTTAGGGCCATGGGTTTCTCAATTCTCACATTCTTTCCTAAAATTCTGTTCAGCTTTTGCTCTAAAATTTGAATTGCCATCCCTGGAGACATTCAAAAAATGTGAAGACGTGGCACTCCAGGACATGATCTAGTAGGCATGGTGGTATTCGGTTGATGGTTGGACTTGATGATCTTGGAGGTCCCTTCCAACCTTAGTGATTCTATGATTCTGTGATTTTCATGGAAAAAGTTAAATGAAAAATACATTTGGGGGCAATGCCAAAATCTTTACAAGGTTCTGCTGACTTTTTTTGTTTTGGTTTGGTTATTTTTAAATCTAAAAATTATTCTATTTTTAATTAAAAACTCGCCTGATCAAAAATGTAAGTTTTGTCCAATTCAAGCAGCTTTAAAGATTTCAAGAATAATACTTTTTGACTAATCGGTCAGTTAGAAGTATTATTTTTCTTGATGCCCAACAGGAAGAAACAGAGCAAAAGTTCAAAATGTTCAATGAGCTGAAAAATCTATTTTGTACCAGCTCTGTTGAACAACCTGTAAAACCAGGGCTGGGCAGTGGGAGGAACTCACAGGAGTCTCAACCCATTGAACTGAATGGCAGCAGTTTTCCAAGCAGATTTTTTGTGTGTCACCCCCAATTTAGAAAGCAAGCAAACATGCAGCTGAAACCAGTTCTTGACCGAAGCGTCTGTAGGAAAGAAGCAGAAAACCTGCCGCTCTTGATCAGATATATTTTCAAGGATGCAATGTATTTTTCAATAGCTGTGTTGAGTTTATTGCTGCCATCTCGGGGAAATCTGAGAGCAACAAGGTTATTTAAAAAAAAAAAAAAAAAGAAACAGCAACGACTATTTTTTGGCAAAACGTGACGATAAACAAACAGAAAAGGTCAAAAGATAAATCACAGTTACTGAAGGGACCTCCAAGACTTTACTAGTTTTTCTACTTACAATTTGCCTCCTCAGCTCTGCCTTCTTTTGCCAAAAATGATGCTTTGCTTTATTTTTTTACTGTTGCGGGCAGGAGGTCTATAAATTGACCTTTATAAGTCCTGGTAGAATATCTATATTATATCCTATAGGTATTTCTAGGTTTGTATACAATATCAGTGCAGTCCTCCTTGGGAAACAAATATCCCTGAAACCTACAGGTGCTGCCACTGGACTTCTAATCGCTGAATGAACAACAAATCTTTGAAAAGAAATAGCTCTGATGGTTTCAGGTGACCCACTGAGAACAGCTCCTAAGCAGAGCTCTGCACACAGGCGCTGGGTGCATTCACTCTTTTTTTTTTTTTTTTAAATAAATCATTGGCTGATTTGAACAACATTGTTTCAGGCTAACCTGACAGAAACATTTATCCTTCCTGTAGCTCCAAAATAAATCAGAAAATTCAAATCAAAAAAGGAATTCATTTCAGGTAAAAACAAATGAAAAAAATCACTCTGTTTTGGCTATTATTGTTGTTTTGCGTCCCCTCAAAAGGGAAATTTAATTCAATTTCCAAATGAAATGTTCTTTCAAAATGAAAAGTCCAAACATTTATTTCAGGAATGTCAAAGGGAAATGTAGGAAACATTCATTTCTAAGTTAGCTTCGGATGATCTGCTGAACTTAACCTTAGTTCACAAGTAGCTTTGCTTGGCTTGTAAAGGAGGTCTTTGCATCCTGTTGTGCAGCTCCAGAGCTGCTCTGGCATGGGGAGAGGTGGTGGGGATGCTGAAATGTCAGGTTGGGCTCAGCCTGACGCCAGTGCCGTCTTCCACTGGCTTGCGCATGGTGATTGATGGCACACGTCAGGTGTCAGGGGACACAAACCAGTGGGGTGAGTATTCTGTGACAAGCACATGGCAGCTCTGGAGCATTCCTGTGCAGTTACCAACTGCAGCACCTGTTCTGATGTCCCTCCTTGGCTCCTGATCTCCCTCCTTGGCTCACAATGTCCCTGCTTGGCTCTCCTTCACCCCCATCGGTGTTGACAACATCACGCTGGGCCCTGGTAGCTCCATTTTTTTGGGACACAGATAATGCTGTGGCAATACAAGATTCCTCCATCAGCTGACTTAACCCCTCATCCTGCAGGAAGGCACTCCTCACCTGCTCAAGGGTGACTCTTTTCCAAGCGGGCTTCTGACATTTATCCCATAGAAAACAGGAGAAGAACCACCTGAGAGGAACAAATTTTGCCCTGACCAACTCTTCTAGGATGAAACTTGAAGCTAAGAGGTGGCTCTACCTACCTGTCATCCTCCACCCCCTGCCATACATTTGTTACTGTTGACTCTCCTATTTTTTGTCATGCTCGTTGCGTGTTGTCTGAGATGAGATGAAAGATTTTTAATAGCGATGGCATACAGCTCTAGAGACAAAAGAGTCTATTCTTTTCTTATCTTGGATGTGTTAAAAACACTCTACCTTCATCCTGCTACGTTCAAAAGGAGACAAAAAGTGAAACGAAGTGAACGATTTTTTAGCACCATTAATAAAACAACCCCAAATGATATAAAATAGCCTTGTTTCACATGACAAACACTGTACCCACGAGCTTTGGCTTCTCTCATGAAGAGAGAGAGAGAAAACCTTCAGAACTTTTTCTGGGCTCTCAAACTTCCAGCGTGGTTCGTAGGGGCTGTAATTTAGCCCCAGGCATTTCAGAATCTACTTTGTGTGTTTTGGCAATGACATGAAAATGCAGAGAGAACTGTACATCTTGCAGTTGTACGCTGAGCTAGGCGATCTGAGGGGCCTGTCTATAATAGAGGAATCATCTTTTCTTCAATGAAGTGCTACTATTGTTGTGATCTTCAATAAAGGATATAATGGACGCATTCATGTGGTGGCTGTTGTTTGTGTGTCATTCTTTCAGCGTACAGCTAAGCGCACAAGAGTCTTTTAAACTCTTCTCTACTCAGATCCAGTAGTGCTAGCATTTTGTGCCAAACTAGGTTGGTTTTTCCCCTGCAAGCTTCTTTTCCTATTATTTTTGGATAAAGCAAATTGACGGTGAAATACCTCTTTATTGCAAAATGATATCTCCAAGCCCTCACTGTGGGATCACGGGTTAAAACAGCAGTGTAACGCACATTTGCGTGGAGGTGCTGGTGGTTTAAATATCCACCTTTCTAAAAGTAGTCACTTTGGCTCATTGTAGGCACATTAAGAAACTGATATTCACCCAGGGTCAGAAGTAATATTCAAAGCTGCATTTGCTTCTGGGTGCCATAGTCATATCAATAGCCTGTTTTCACATAAGCAGTCCGAACGGAAGTTAGGCCTTTCATGTGAGTAAACAGCATCCTCAGGCCTTCATAGGGTGACCTGAACAAAGTTATTTCCTTCTGTTTGATTACAGCACAGGGCAGAGGAGAGATTTTTCAAAGACAAAAGGCAACCGTTGTGCCTGGAAAGGCAGAAATTTGCATAAACCCACAGAGTAATGGCGCAAGGAAAGAACATTTTAGCATGCAAAGTGCCTGTGCAGTCAGCTCATCACGGATGCAATCACTAACGTGTGGTCAGATAGCTGAAGAAGGGTGCTGAGCATGGGTGCAGGCAGCAGCTAGGAATGCATAGGATGAGGCTCACGTGGGCCATGAGAGGATGCTCATTTTTCAGCCATACAATAACAACACTTTTAGAAAAGGAGTAGGGGAGGAAATGTTACCTTGAATCTGCTCTAAAGAACTTACTTGAATCAATAGGCCTACATTTAAATAAGTTTAGATGTAATTATCCGTTACAAATCTGGTTTTCTGCCTTGTTAGCTGGAGATCCGAGGCACTTTTATTTAAAATTTGTACCAATCTCAACCTCATTTAACTACACAATGTGAACAGTTTAGGGGAAGAGGGGAAAAAAAGAGGAAAAACACAAAACCTTGCAACATCTTTTCTTTTTAGGCAAGTTGAAAAGGATGAGCACCTAGCAAGGTTTTTTTCTCAAGTCACTTTTTAAAGATTGTTATTATCTTTTCATATTAAAGTTAACATTACCATATGCTGTTGAGCTTTTGTTGATGGCAGTGCTTAAACTGGGATGTTGTTTCCTTTGGAGATTCTTACTGCCAGTCATTAATTTACATTTTTTTGAAATCGTACAGCGAGTGCTTTGTTGATGCCTGTTTTCATTTTGTTTCTCTCTCTTTTCAGGTCACACATGAGGAGTTTTTTCAAACAGCAAGTTAAGGTGATGGAATGAAATCAGTGACATCTGCCACTCATGCTCTCTCCCTCCATCCTGTATACCCATAGCCCCCCTTTTTTCCTTTTCTTTTTGTAATGCTTGTGGTTTTCATCCCATTCAATGGCCACCCCCCATTCTGCCCCCCCACCCCACAGTTTCTCCAGTAATTACTCTGGGGAATGCATTTGAATGTGAATCTCTTTCTCTCCTTCATTCTTTGGCCCTTTTTGTCTGTTGGTTTGGGGATGTCTTAATGTTCCCATTTGAACTGAGATGTCTCCCTTCATAAACTTCAGTCATGTCCATTTTTATTTTGTCTCCGAGGCAATCAAAGATAGTGTCACGAAAATGAAGTGTCCAGCACTTAACATGATCCCATGCTGATTGTAACAGGCTTCTAGGAATTGTCCCACTCTATGCTTTTGGTTCCCTATTGTGGTTGACCATCTCCATAACAATCTAAATAAATGAAATCTAATTAAAAAGAAAAAGGACAGAACTGCCTCCCCACTCCCTCTTTAAAAGCTGAATGAATAACATTGAATCCTCTCCAGCAGGAAATTTATGAGGCTGAGAGTTAGGGTCCTGATCCTGAAATCTTTACTCATGCACTAATCCTCACACACTTGATTTATCCTTTCAGCTTCGGTTCATACAATGACTCATAAAAATAAGTGAGGTAGGATTGGGCCCTTCAGAAACTTGCAATGACGCAGTTTTCCCCAGTGTTTTCTTTCATTATTGTGGTTTTTAACTACTGACTATGCAGGCAGAGAAAACATACTTGGCACAAAGATCTTTTTTTCAATCTTTACACCAGCAAGGAAAGAGAGTAGTGCCTTGTCAGAGAAAGATTTGATCCAACAAGCATACAGGTATATACTTTGGATTTCTTCAGTAATAGACTTCTCTATTAGATGAGAACCATTGCCAAGTGGGATCATCCCAGTGTATTACAGCGTGGATGTTCCCTATTACAGTGCTTTAAACTATCTATTTAGGACAAGCTGCTTAAAAAAAAACAAAAAAGAAAAAAGAAAAAAAGAAAAGGAAAGGAAACCTAGATGCTTGTTTGCTAGCATTACAAACTGTTTGCAATAAAGATCACCACCAAAAGGAAACAAAGGAAATTCTAGACACCGTAAAGCCTGATCTGTTTAGTATATGCCCTTAAAACTTAATGTGCACGGTGAAGACGCAGTTAAGTAAAGCGCTCTGTCGCTAAAACTTGGATTGAAGCAGCCCTGCTGTAAAGTTTCTTTCCTGATGTCATTTTAAAGTGAGAAGAGGAAAGAAGAGAAACAAATTGACACGTACTGTGATAAATTTCTGTAATGGATTAGAAACAGTGCCTTGCTGACACTGAAGTCAGAAGAACAGAACAGTTTGGGAAATGGTTCAGAGATGCTGGCTCTGGTTATTTCTTCCAGTGGAGTAATAAGAATGCTGGAAACTTGCCTTGTGTGTGTGTGATCTGGACTCAAGTCCCTCTGGAAATGCATTAAAAAAAGGGAGGTCTCGTTGCTAAAGGGTATTGTTTGGAAAATTATACAAAACAACAACCAGCAAAAGAAACCACTTTTGTAGATGATGGGAAATATCAGGAATGGATGAAGTTATTCACACTAGGCTGAACTCTCATGTCTGTGTTCCTATCTGCGAGTGAATAAGAAGTAAAAAGAACTTAGGATTTGCCCTGTTCCTGCCTCCCCAGGTACTCAGCTCGGGAGATCCCATCAGGACTTTATAAAGGCCAATTTTGCAGACCACTGGAGAGGCAGAAGACTGCTTGTTGACTGGTTGGAATAACATTTATTCTGGTTTCGTCTGGTTTGGGTAGTACATTTTGGTATATTTAGGAGGTTACCCTCCAACATCTGGGAACCATTTTCACACCAAATGATGGGAAAACAACCCTCAATTACATCGCTGAATCCCACCTCACTGCTGAAAACAGCACGTCTGTATGTGTGTGCCCCACTTACTGCCTGATTGGGGGCAAGCACCAGAGAGGCTGTCCTCCTTTGTGGCCCTTCTGCCAGGCCAGCTCTTCCCTGAGGCTGGAATCCCACATGAAGGGGATCCAACTTCCCCAGCTCACCACTGCCCCCGAGCAGCTCCTGTTCTAGGAAAATGCACTTTTCTGCCCCACTCTCTGCTTGTCCTGACTTGGAAGGAGGTTTTGAAGGCTCTACCACTGCTGGTGTCCCATTGCTTCCTTCTCACCCTCCTCAGTGCATCATAACCCACTCCATGAGGGCATTAGAACGAGCTGTTGCTTTGGTTGGATTAAAATGTAGATATTTTGCCCCAAACTAACAATGTGTTGTAAAACAGGAGGAAGCAACAGGAAGGAGGAAGAGAGGGCTTTTCCAGAGAAAAGCCTTCCTGGTGGGTCTTAGTGGAGGTGTAAAACTATACAAGTGTGAAATGTTGTTATTATTTATGAACTACCCTGCACTCTGTCTGACACTGCCTGAGATATCATTTTACTGGCACATGTAAAGCAATGCAATTCTTTGGCTTCCTTCCCTGCTGTACGTGTACCCACAGCCTGAATGGGGCATTTGGGGACCTGATTCTAGCAGGTGGATATCACAGACCAAAACACACAAGAAACCAGAGGTTTGCTTTGAGCAGGGGCAGCATGCAAAGCAGTATTCCTGGTGAGGGATTTTTAGGGTGAGGTATAAGCAAGGAGAGTTTGGCATGCAAGCTACACACTATAACACACACATGATAAGGATGGAGCTTAATGGAGCACTAAGATACCATCACTGGAAAAACAACACGTATTTTCACACACGTAGCACATCCAATAACGAGAACCCCTTTAAAATAATCCATTGAGCAATTTGTACCATCTGCTAACATGTACCTGTACATAACCACCAAGCTGGGAGCAAAAGTGAAAGGGAGACACCTAAGGCCAGTCACAAGCAGCAAATGAAACTACTGAGAATCAGAACAGGAGAATATCAGAGCACAAGCAGGACCATGGTGAGGGGGCCCCATGGGGCAGAGGAAAAGGGGAATATCAGGGTAAAAGGACTCTGGGCTAATCTGTCTCTTGCATTACCTGCAGGCCTGTATCACCCACAGCTCTTCTGAGCTACTGGGAGCTGGAGCACCCAGACAACCCACGTGCTGTTCATGGGCGATTTCCAACTGGCAGCAGACATCACCGCTGGTAGTATTTCAGAACTTGCGGCACTGGGTCTCTGGTAGAGATAGCCAAGGGTCTGAAGAGCTGTCCCCTTCCACCTATGGCCATATGCCCCAGCTTCTGTAAATTAGCAGGGTTGCCTACTCCCTGCTGACCTGAGGGTGGTTTCCCTGGATATGGTGTCTCTAGCAGCAATGACTTATCTTCTTTTAGTGGAGGAACTGCTCTGATGATCCCTACTTTCCCCATTTTGGCAGCATAGAGGAGCTGTCATCAGGATTCATCTAACCTACTATTGTTCACCCCCTCCCCCTTCAAAATAGTAAGATTTCCTGCTGCTTTCCTGTGAGTTAAATACCAGGGATTTAGGATGAGCAGAGCAGCAAATCATCTGTTGGCTCTTGCTTCCTCCCTCTCTCTCTGCAAGCAGCATTTCCTCCAGCACTGATTTATATTTGGTTCCACAGGAAGAGAAGCCACCAGGGACCAGGGGAGGTTTCAGCCTTTGACATTGCAGTCCCCAGAGACCTGGAGCTGAGCTCGTGCCTTGCAAGAGCAGCTGCATGGATGCCCAAAAAATCCCAGCCTACCTCTCTGTCCTCACTCCCACTCTGGTTCTTGAGGACTTTAATGTTTTGTGCCCACTGATTGTCCTGATGCTTGGGAAGCAAAGCCATGAATGTCACTTGGCAGTGCATCCTGCTCCTCTAGCCAGTTCCAGCTGGGAGTCCATGGTGGGGGTGAGTGCCCAAGGCACTGCTACTGCCCACAGAGGTGCAAAGCTCTAAAACCAAACCCTTTGACCTTGGCTACAGTGGCTGAGTGCAGAGCCTGGGACCTCTGAGTTTTCCTCCAGACCCTACCGTAACCTCCAGCACTGATCATATCAAAGTATCTCTTGTGCTGAGCTTCCTAACTGGGCTGTGTGAAAAATCCTTTGAGATCTTCAAACAGAAGGAACTTAAGAATATCAGGTTGCTCTTCATTGACTGTGGCCTCCTGAATAGAGCACAGGTGAGCTCAGACTGCATCCCCTAGTTTTAAGAGGAGCCCTGAGCATTTGAGAGGGGTTGTTTCTTTTCCCATCAGCAGTGACTGATGACCTTGCCACCAAAGAAACATTTTTGATTTGTTTGTCCAAGCAGATAACCACAGCATTACATACGTTGATCATGCTCTTTTATTTTGATGGGGTGATGCAAACAGCCAGCTGGCAGATTGCTGGCATGTCTGCCCAAGGTTTGGGTGGAGCAGGTAGATGATTAGCAGGGGTGGGCCAGCTGCAGCTTTTGATTTTCATGCAGGGCTTGCGTGGCTCCCACCCTTGCAGGTGACCTGCAAGGGGCTGTGCTGGCCCAGGAGACATTTTTTGGGTGATGAGCAGTTTGATAGGATATGAAGCAGCTGCTGCCAGCCGCGATTGCTCTACAATAGTCTCGGGGTGTACTGCCATCACCTGCCTTTGGGGTCCTCTTCCCTCCCTGAAGCATCATCTCCCCTGGGTCCCCCACAAGCTGTGGGATGTGCCCCACTGGCTTGGCTGTATAGTACAGGATCACTGAGTAAGCAGCCTAAACTGGCTTTTGTTCATCTTTTTAATGGCTCTCCCCCACATGTCACACTGGTCAGGAAAAAGACTCCATTGATTAGCTCAGCCTTCAAGCTGAAAACCTTCAAGCTTTTGACTTGATGTTTTTCAGCCGAGTATTTCTCCTAACAGAGCTCTGGATAGGGTACGTGGATACTTTGGCTTGTCTCCTCCGACAGGTGGTCTCAGAATAAAATAGATTTCCTAGCTGAACTTATATTCTGACTTAAAAAAAAAAAAAGTCAGTCTTAACTCTCCTAGGGTCTGTTTTATTTCAATAGGGAAACAACTTACTAATTAGGGTAAGACTCTTTAAGAAAATATGTTTTCTATTCCACTGATAGTCAGTTACAAGCGATAACACTGTTAAATGTAGTGCCTAATAAATCTAGAAAAACTACCCAATAAATGTAAGTAATAACAATGATTAACAATAAATTAAATGCAGAGAACTAGGAATGTACCACATTATTTTTAACTAGTCTGGTCCATCGGGTTCTTATTATTCAGTTTGTCCTCCACACCTGGAGTTTATTAGAGTGTAATACAAACTAAACAGTCCCTCAGAGAGGCCATTGGAAGGGCTTAGTATAAAACAATATACAAGTTTAATAGTGGCAACTGACCTTTTTCTCTTTTGCAAAAACGTATCTCGGTAACTTGATTCGTAAGGACATGTAATGCTTTTTTACATAATCCTAATGGGTAATTTTCTTTTTTGTTTAATTTAGATTATTTTTATTCACAAGACAGCAAGACCTATGGCCAACAGTAAGTGATCACCTATTCCTCCAGATATAAAATAGTTACTCAAGAGTATTTTTCTTTCTTCACCCATTTAACGATCAAGCGAGCAAAAGGGTTAATGCTGTAAGCTCTACAAACGATGAAAGTGTACAGTTAGAAATAGCTAAACTTCACCACATTCATGCCTGGCTAAAGGTTTCAAGCAGCTTAAAGTTCAGGGTTGTTCGGACTCAAGTGGCTTTTGTTTGGCACAGTGCAGAGATAAGGTTCATTTGCTGCAATATGAATCCAGGCCTGACCTTTAAACACCTCTAAAGTTGGACCAGGGGCGTTGGCTCAAATCAGTGTAGTTTTTTTTCATATGCACACACAAGTAACAACCAAATATTCATAATGACGCGTGTTGTTTGTAGCTAGAAGTTTTAGTTAGTTTTCCTTCAGGTTTTTGTTTGAGAAGGTTGGAAAATTATCATTTATCACGTCTTTTTCTTTCTCTCTTCCTCCTCCTCCCTTCCATTTCTCTTTTGAAACTACAAGCTATGGGCAATAGTAAATCTGCAAGACAAAAGATTCTTTTCTAATTTATTTCCCTGAATTTCCATTGTTACACTTATGCCATCTAATGGACTGTAGTGTTTTTCTGTCCTGTTCCCACTTTTTCAAGTAAAATATAATTTAATGTTTCTGAGGTTTTTAACTGCTTTTAAAACTTAAAAATAGCTGTAGGAAAGAGGCATTTTCCCTACAGAATGACCTGTAATATTCTGCGCTCTGTGTATCCAGAATTGCGTTGCTGCTGCACACATATCAAACCCGTACGTTGTTTCAGACTAAAAATCTCTTTGTTTAGATGCCTTTACATGCTTTAAACCAGAATTGCAGACATTGACACTGCAAATTAGCCCATAAAAACACACAAAAAGCAGCTCAGAAACAATTAAGAGAGACTGTTAAATTCAGTGCTGTTCAGAGGTGCAAATAAGTCAACTCACATGGAATTTGGAGCAGCGACAGGAGTATTTCTTTATAGTCTACATTATCTTCAGACCTACTCATCTTGCAGGATTGGCTCCAGTTCTTACTCACTCAAATAGTGATGCCAAAAACCACATAGAGCTTGCTCACTGTAAGGCTTCATTTTATAATCAAAACCATTTTTATTTTGATTCACTCCCCCTTCATTTTAAGGGATGAGAAACAATTCCTTGTTTCTGCAAAGATGATCTTTGCTTCAAACACAGACTTGCTCAACTGCTTGATCAAATGACCAAGGAAACACTACAAAAATAACTAATGTTTTGAAACAAATAAAGGACAAGTACAACTGCCAATGATTTTTCAGGTGGGTTCTTGGTTTGGTTTGGTTTGGGTTTTTGTTTTCGTAATTTTTTTTTTCCTAAGGATCTCTGGAAGGAAAAAAAACCTCAGAAGGAATAATATTTCTGGATCCTTTTGCAAAAGCAGCCAGGAAAAATGGAATCTGCTGTTGCACTGAGAGGATTTAACTTAATGGATTATGAAGCCATTGGCCAATAGACTTGGATCTGTGACTCCAGCTCTTTATATGTCATCTGGTCCATATTCCTAAAAACTTATAGTCTGAAAACTAAAAAGTCACCACAGACCGCTTGGTGCTGTGTTTTGGTGAAAAGCCAAATCCAAGGTGCTGTCACGTGGGAAATACAGGCTCAGGCAGGCTGTGCTCAGGGGAGCAGGCGGTTGAAGGCCCCTGGCCTCCCAAAAAGTTTTTGATGGCCAACAGGTTTTCTTGGCTTATGAACATGCTGCTCTGCTTCTGCCTTTCCATCACGTGAAGTGTTGGGTTTGGAGAGTGTTTTGGGCTGTCCTGGCCATGGGGAAACAGGGAGTCCCCACGATGGACATGGTAATGATTGCTTTTTGTGGGTCAAGAGACAACATGCAGCCATGGCTGACTCTCGCTGAAATTATCTGGTCCTTGGTACCGTGGCTTCAGGCAGCATGCCTGCTGTGGGCATTACTGATGTTAATGAAAAATTCACCAAAACTAGGAGAAGCTTGAAGGCTCCTTGTTGCTTTTGCTGTCACTTCTACCAACGGGGAAAACATGCTAGTTTTGTAGTACATGGACCTGCTCTCATTTTCACTGATGTACCTTTATTCAAAGAGGAAATCCTGGGTTACTCTGACTTAAGGTCTGCCCCTGGGATCCATCCTGAGTTGTTTTAACAAAGCTGTGTTCTCCAGGCTATCATTTACATAACAGGATGTCTGTCCTGCTTGATCCATGCCCTCATCAATATGCTTAGTATGAGTGTTATTTGATTTGATTTATTCTGCTTTCTTTGGAATCATAAATTGATCCCACATAAAAATTCCTGGGGAAATCAGGCAGTTTCTGTGTAGCACTTGATTTTCACTGTACTGCAGCCCCCTAAAAACTGTAGTCTGAGAGGGAAAGGTACAGAGGCTGAGAATCAAAGCAGAAGGCTTCCACAATAAGCTGAGACTCAAATAAAAATGCATAGACATAGGTAATGATGGCTTGGAGAGGAACCATTCCTTTGCAATTGAATGTTTCGAGCATCCAAACAAACAGTAGATTGTTTTTTGGATTTCTTTTTTTCTTATTTTACATAACGTATCTTTTGGGAGTCAAAGCCCTATACATAATTAAGGAAGTTTCTTTTTTAACCAGATGCATTGTGATGTGTGCTCTCTAAACAAAATAAATAACCATTACAATATGAGAAATGCAGGATCATTTTATCCCTCCCCCTCTCCCTCCGCTTTGAATTTTCTCTATGGAAAATCAGACGCCATACCCACTGACTAAGAGCAGCACTGTGATCTTGCAGGCTCCTGCATCATGGGAGCCCAGGCACTGGCAGCAGCGT
The DNA here is from genome assembly GCA_013399095.1 of Psophia crepitans. Taxonomy (NCBI): domain Eukaryota; kingdom Metazoa; phylum Chordata; class Aves; order Gruiformes; family Psophiidae; genus Psophia; species Psophia crepitans. The sequence continues at coordinate 195,845 of VWZZ01008415.1, read as the reverse complement.
AGACCACCTCTGGAAGGAACAAAGAGTGCACGGAGGCGGGAGCGTGGACTGGGAACCAGGGAGCCAGAGCATCCCTGGGTGCCCTCCTTCCCGGGCTGTGTATTGGCATGGAAATGATTTCTCCTTATTGATTCCTGCCTTCATTCACGTGTGTGTCCCACGAGGATGTTTTTGCTCTGCTTGTGTTTATGCTTTTATTTGTACAGGGCTTGGGGATCTATTGGAGAAAAGTGATATCCAGGAGTGAAATGTTACTATGGTGTGACTATATTGGCATTTAAGAGACATAAGCGTGACAGGATCTGTCTCAGTGGCAAAATCCTGCCCAAGTCAAGGACCTCTTGTGCCCTAAGTGCTCCTTGAAATCACTGGCCTTCAGAAAGTACTTTAATGGTGCAAGCAACAGGCTCTGATAAAGACAGAAGGTAGCAGGACCCACACAAATAAGTGCTGCTGTGGTCCTAGATAGCCTAGGAGTGAGTCCAGCTATGCCTACAAGGAAACTGGTTACCTCTGCTTTTCTGCTACTCTGCTCCAGCACAGTCAGTGGGTTTGAGAAATTAATATGACATTTTAAAGAAAGATGCAAAATTAGCAACAAATTACTGCTGATGTAAATGAATGAAAAACTGACATAGGTTGAATGGGGACTGCCTAGAGGCAGAGGCACTTCTGAAAACCAAGATATTTGCTCAGGCATTTTGGTAAAGTCCTGCTGTCCTTCATATGTCAGAGCCTGGGAGGAGGCCCCTGGGATTCCCTTCTCTGTGTAGGCAATGTTGATTTGTAATATTTTTTCATGATGTGTTTGCATGGAGAGCTCCTACCCCATGTTTAAGGAATAAAAATCCACAAAGGTTAAAATTCAGCTTGGGGCAAAGACTCTGCTCTTGGACCTGCCAGATGTCTGGCTCCAGTCCAGGCAGTCTGACTTCCAGCTTGGGCTTTTGGGAAAGAAAGCAGCCCTTGGGACCAAGCTGGTAGGAGAGATCCTTGCAGTGTCTCCCACGGGGTAAGGGGTGGGAGGAATGGATGGTACAGATGATTTCTGGGCTGTGCTCCTGACAGCCGGGTGGGCTGCATCAGGGAGTCACTTTCAGCAGGGACTCAGCATGCCTGGAAATCTGCAGAGCTTGTGAACATCAGGTCCCACCAGCTGAGGTGGCTGACAGACACCAGGGAGTAGTCCATACGATGGGGAGAGGAAAGTCTGCTCTTCCTCCATGGCCTTGGTTTTTCAAGTTGTATTTTTCATGTCAAGAGTGTTCCTCCCTCACCACCAGGATGTCTGTGTCCCACCATGCTGACCCAGTGCTTTTGTCCTTCTCTTGGGCTGCTAACAGCAAGATGTCTGTCTGCAATTGAGCAAGCCATGAAGTCCTCAGTGTTTCGCAAATGCAGAACCAGGAAAAAGTGATGATGTCAGGGCTTCAGCATTTCCCATCCCCAGGCTGGTCCCTTGGTAGTCAGTCACAGGCCAGTGGTCTCATGTGACTCAGCAAGCCCCAGAGCTCATGCAGCCCTAACAGACTTACTAATGATGTCCTTCATCCTTTTCTGAACCATCCTTTTCTGTTATTTTAGTGCCTGGATCACTGGCTTTCTCTGGAAACTGTATCCAAGGCCAGTGCCATGTGCCTGGCATGATCTACCAGGAAATGCTTTGAATCTTCCAGTGTTGGAGCAATGGTGGGGGTGAAGGCACATTCTTTCCAACCCTTTTCCCATATTTTTTCACAAATGTGTCAGGGCAACCTCAGGGCTAGCCTAAGCCAGTCTGTTCGTTCCTACCAAGCCAGGAGATTCTCAGCTTTAATTTACCAACTTGGAGGATTTTTGAAGGAGAGAGAGATCTTCAGATGAAACACTATATTTCAAGATGATTATTGTTATAGTTAATGGGAAAGCAGTTTATATGAAACACTCTCTTCTCTCCATGTCCCACACTTCTATGGGACATGCTGGATAACTGGTACCATAAAAATGTGCTTTTGGCAGGATTCAGACAGCAATAAAGTTATGCACTTTAGATTACAGCTAGGAGAGAGAAGGGGGAGAAAGGAAATTCCTTTGAAAATTATAATTTCAACATGATAAAGTTGGCTGAAGAAGTGCAGCAACAGATAAAAATCAGCCTTGGTAAAAGTCTATGACCATTCAATAAAACAATGAAACATTGAAATATGCAGAAAGTGTTTTACCATGAATTAAAAGTGCAGAGAGTCCATCAGCGAGCAGCAGTTAGCTAATGAGAAAAGCAGATGCGTGCATTTAGGAAATGTAAAGAAAAGTTAAACCTTGTAAATTTTTATGTATTGCCTCCTGCACCAAAATATGAAAAACAGGTTTAAAATAAAAAAAAAAAAGCCAAAAAAGCCCCAAAACCCACCCCACCAAAAGCAACACACACCACTAAGTATGTCCATAAAAGAATTAGGAGACCTACCCAAAAGAGAAACAAAAAAATCATAGAGAAAAAACCACTATTGATATATTGACAAGAGAAATACTGAGACATAGAAAAACCTCATTTTTGATTCTCCTGAACATATTTTTTATTCCCTAGTTATAAACTAGAATTTTTTCCAGCTCCTTTTGGCAAGCCCAATCTGCTGGAAATATTGAATAATGGATATGTTCTATAGGTACATCCTCAGAAGGACACCTAGACATGACGAAGACACTTTTATCACCTGTCTATTGAAATCTACAGGTAAATGTTTGCCCTAGAGTCAATTAAAAATCCAGAGTGGCCTCTGGAAGAGCAGAACATTTAGGACCCTAGATTTTCATAGCTTGTTCATCATTTTAAGAAAATTCCCTTGGAAGGTACAATACTGGAAAATCCAATCTACAAATATGCCTTCAGGACAGACAAGAGAGTGCTTTTAAATCTAAGGCAGCAGTTGGCTAAACTGGTTTGAAAGAAAAATACATGTGCTGTGTGGAGGCAATGTTAATACAATCCAGCTTGCAAATGTGTTGGTCTGAGAGGTAATTTTGCAGGATATGAAGTTCTTGAAAAAATTATCAGATACTTACTTTGGTTTTTTTCCTACTCATTATCACCATTGCCACTCTCTGTTCATGAAGGAGCAGTCTCCTTGTCTGACTGATGAACATTTAGAAGACTGTAGCTGACTTCAAGTAGCTATAATTTAGGTGCAAAGTCTTCATCTGGCACAGAGGGAGATTTCAGAGCTGCTCCATGCGTTGCCTCTGTTGGTATATTGGCGCTCGAGAAGCTGAAGTCTGAGGCCTCATCCCTCCTTGCTGCAGGCAAGACCCTCCTGAGATTGGCTGCCCTCCAGCATGCTCGGCAGAGCATGAAACTCCGTCCAGCTTCAGGCTCTGGCTTGAGCACCACTGCCTGCAATGTCCTTAAACGTTTGACTGGTTGAAAAGATCTGAAACGTGCATGGCCAAACTAAGTGTCAGCACCTTGCTACCAAGATCTCCCAGATATTAAAGCATATTCATCTTTGAGGAGTGGTTAACTTGCATCAAGCGGAGATTGGCTTGAGGGAACTGCAGGACTGACTGCATGACTCCCTGTTTTGCTAGCTGTGCAAAGTGCCTTAGAACAGTCCCTTCTCTGTAAAGCAACCGTGTCGGATCACAGGATAATTCAGGCTGGAAATTACGTCAGGATGCCCTTGGTCCAACCTCCTGCTCAAAGAAGGTTCAGTGATGAAGTTGGAGTAGGTTACTCAGGGCTTTATTCAGTTGTATCCCAAAAACTTCCAAAGATGGGGGCAGCTCAGCCTCTCTGGGCCTCCCACTGTTTGATTGTCCTCACAGTGAAAAAGTCTCTTTTTTCAAGTAATGTCGGTTGTCTCTTGTCATCCTGCAGTGGCTCTTACCATTGTAAGAGCCTGGTTTTGTCTTCTCAATAACATCCTCTTAGGTACTGGAGAAGGTTAGACAACATTGGAGGATGTAGATAGATTTATTTCACACACATATGCACTATTGGGATAACTGAAAAACTAATAAAAATCTGCTGAGACCCTCTGGAAAGGCATTAAAGCAAACCTGTCCTTTCCAAACATACTGCAACCTTCTCTTTCTATTTCTCACCAAGATCACTGGTGGTCAAGCCTGGGTGTCCATCTCCATGCACTAGCCAAGTGCGTACTGATCTACTCCAAGTTCATAAGGACATCCTTGGTTCTGCAAGATTCCCTGCAGAGATGCCTGGCTGGGACCTGAGACAACGGCAGCTACCAGCCCTTCTTGATCGACCTACAGATCTTCCCAGGTTGTTGGGGTCTGCTGTCTGATCAAGTCACTGGGAATGGATTTGATTTTCTGGTCATCTTTCAGGGACCACTTAATATTCCAAGGATTCCAGAGATCTCACCTTAAAAAGCAGGGACGTAGCGTGATCAAGATCTCTTTAAATTTGAAGCAGGCATCTGTAAATCACATAACTCTGTGGATGTCAAATCTGGCCTAGAGGACATCCATCTACTTCCCTTCTTATATAATATACGGTAGCAGTTAACTGTAATGAGTGGTAATATAACTCAAGTGCCAAAGGGATTAGACATAGAGGGTTCAGCATAAAACACGATACTCAGGGTTTATTCTTTTTCTTTTCCTTTAATTTTACTGTGCTGGGCTGAGGCATTTACATTTAATCCCGTTGTTGTATATACATTGCATTATTTTCAGTCTATAAAATTTATATTCCTCTTCAATTAGATTACAGCTGAACCAAAAAGAGGGGATTCTGCTCTGTGAATGCCATTCCAGCTCCTATAGAGTGCAGGCAATTGTCACCTCTTTCCTCCCCTCATCCCCCCGTACCCCCCA
>VWZZ01008415.1:162392-190961 GCA_013399095.1 Psophia crepitans | reverse complement strand
AAAAAAAGTTAGTCATACATGATCAGCAAAATGGCCCAAATGATGTCATCCATCAAGATGGACATCGCAATTTGCCAACTATTTTCTCATAAATCAAATCATAGTCCCACAAGGAAGAAGAGCAGCTCATGAAGAGCCAACATGGCAGCAGTTATCGGCAGACTGAGAGAAATGCTCCCTCAAGTATACAGTAATTATTTTTACTCGATGGGAAATAAAGAGGGGAGAGATGGTAGTGTAGAACTGGAGAGTGTCTGCCTCACTTCATTACTATTCCCTAGACAAGGGGCGCAACATATGCTTTTCATTGTGAAGCCAATAATTTTGAATCTTGGGACAGGTGAAAACTTAAATGACATTTGCAAACCTTGATTTATTTCCCTGCTTAACTCTGGAACATGCTTTAGATTTAGCTCTATAAGTTTCCATAGATTAGTGGCCAGTGTCACTGTATTTGCAGTGACCTTTAGCAAGTCTTTCCCTTTTTGTATCAGTTAATTAAATATTTGGGGTACTAATAATGCCTTACTGAAACCATCCCTGCTTTCTTTTTGTGTACACGTATGAAACAACAGGGGGATAGCATGAACATTTTAATTTTTTATTGAGATTCTCTCTTGCATTTTCTTTCCCTCTCTTTCCCTCGCTCTCTCTGTTTTTCCCCTCCCATGTGCAATTTTACTTGCTGGAAATCTCATTAAAAGTTATTTATGAGCTGCTAGTGATCCCGTAAGGATTACACCTAATTCAGTCTGTAAAGCTTTTGAGTTACATTGCTTCCCAGGAATAGTCCCTACAGCAAGAAGGACCACCTTTCCCATTGTTTGACTTTCGTTATCATTAATATAAATACTTCATGAGAGGTTCCTTACAAATTCAGAATGGATCATTGACAGGACTTAGGCACCAAGTGCCATTTGGTATGTTAAGATTTTACTTCCTGATTCTTTGGTTCATCCCATTTTACACATGGGGAAACTAATGATTCTTAAAGGTGACATCATTTGTGAAAGACTCACAGAAAGTGTCAAGAAAAGACTGTTTCCTTGAAAACAGCCAAAGGTTAATAATATTAGGGTCTGGAGTTGTATTTGCTAATCAAATTAAACCTGCTAGTGAAACATCAGAGGGGTTATGGATCCAAGACAAACATTCTCCATCTCCCTGGAAGTGAAGAATTCTCTTTTTTATTTAGCCTCTGATTTTATTGTCAGGCTATATTTTTAGGTTTTTTTCAGAGTGACAGTGAAAAAGTATCTAGCGTGTTCAGAATATTACATACAGTGTTAGATATCCTGATTTTTCTGGAAGACTTGGGGCTTCATGCTCTTCTGTCTTAATTGACTTTACCATTTGGGTCAGTTATCATTATACGAATAATCATAATAATAGGAAAATAAATATAGGTTTCTTATTTTCCTCCAATACATGGATAAGCTTAGGAAAACAGACAAGTTAAATCACCTGCCCAGCACGTGTAGTTAGGACGTATGAGACTTAGGAAAATTAGTGAGAATTATAATTTCTTGCTAGACCACACAGCCACCTCATCATGCTGTGATGTTGGAAAGGAACAGGTGACAATCAGTGCAGAAGAGTTTTGCCAGGGACTGGGATCAGACCACAGACACATCACAGTGTTTGGGCATCTCATTCACTTCATTGTGAATAAGCATCTGCTAAATTTTAGCATTTACAGCTCTCAAGACAAATTGGGACGGTTTATAGTGCTAGAGACTGTAAGCACAGCAAGAGATGGTCTCTACTCCAGGAAGCAGGAGTAAAAGGGGAGTGTTATCCTCTTCCTTTACAGATGTCAAGTGAAGAGGCTATAAATACCCTCACCAAGGTGAGTGAAGTTGTCTGCTGCAGAGCTGAGAACTGAACCTCAGTCTCAAATCCCAGTCCTGACCTGCAGCCACATAAAGCCTGTCCTTCCTTCCACTGCTGCTAATTGGTTTACCCAGCCCACCTGGTGAACATCAAAAACCCTCCCAGGTCAGATGTTCAATAAAGGGAGAAATTTCAAGGGGGGAAAAATGGTTCACTTGGGATGAAGCAGGTTTTGTTTCATCAGCTGTCAGGAAGAACTGCTGCTTTTGTTTGAAGGAGGGGTGAAGACAGGAAGAAAGTGAGATGACATCCATGTTATTTTCCAACCGGTCAGAGAGAAGTAGGAGGTGGACAGAGACTGAGATGACCTGGCCCATTCACCTTGCTTTTGAGAGTGGCCCTCCACTGATCTCAACTGTGCAGTCCTGGAACTACTCTTTTGCTCGTCCCGACCCAGGCTGATGTCCAAGAAGTCACTGTAGAGTGCAGAGAACAGTATGTAACATCTTATAAAAAAATAAAACACAGAAAACTTTTGCTTTCCTAAAAACAGTAAGGGAGACAAGGAGGGGAGAAGACAGAAAGTATACCGTAATTGGGGATTTGCAGTGCAGACTATAGAAACTACGAAACAATGTTATACCAAGTCACTCTAGGGAATTGCTAATAAACGAATAAGCATTTTTAAACATGTCTTGTGCTTAATTAATTGTGTAACTCAAGAACAAAGACTACCTTTCTTCAAAGTTCTCAGTTTTCCCTCTCAAGTAGTACAAAATCAGCACTAGGATTCGTAGTTCACTCATACTAGAGTACCACTTGGCGCCATTCCACTTGTAATTGGATTTCCAACTTTTCGAAACAATTTGTCTTAAAAAAAATAAATTGGTTATTTTCCTCCAGGCTAGCAGGAGCTAATAAAAAGAGAATATTTCCCTCGTTCTCTCCGAACTGCTTCAAAATTACATATATTTGATTAAGCAAACAGGCAAAAACTTTAACTGTATTTTTGCAAAAGCCACTGAATGTTGCCCATGACAGACTTTACAGTTTAAGTTTAAGGACACCAAAACTGTGTTTGTTCTTATCAGGAGAGAGGCTGTGTTGTCTAACAGTCAAGGCAAGACACTGGGAGTCCATCTTCCCAGGTTCTCCACACCTCTTGCCTTTGATTTTCCATGGGAAGGTCATTTTGTCGTTGACTTTGCAAATCCTTCAGCAAGGAGGAGGGACTGTCAGGTGGATGAGGCGTCGGAGATGCAAGGGTGAGCTGGCTGGGGCAGCCCTGATGTCTCTCCACCAGGAATTATGCCATGGGATGTATTAGATTGAGGTAGATGCCTATGGTGGTCCCCACTATCATTATAGCTGAGGTCTTATATTATGTTTTTTGTTATAAGGAAATCTATATGGGAAAGCTGCCTTATTCTGTAAACGTGACAAGCTCCATAACTACAGCTCTGCCCTACCTCTTTGAGTAACATATAGTGACTGGCAGAAAATGATGGTCTTTGTTTGAAGAAAATGACTGATTCTTAGATATTTCTTCATTGCTTCCTTGAATGGACACTGAAGACTGTAACTGAAGCACATGAAAGCCACCTCACTCCATCTCTCCGAGTGTCACATTTCACCTGCCCCGTTCACACAGCGAACAGCTTCACCTGCCTCGGGACCAGCCACCAGCAAACTGAGATAGCCACCAGCAGTGCTAGGAACTCATCATGCCGAGAGAAGGGAAGTAGCTTGTAAGGTTGAAGAGGAATTGTCACCTGACAAGCTGCCCACCAAGGGCAGTGTCAAGCAGAGACAAATAAAAATTCACCGTTGCTCTAGAAACAGCTCTATTAAAACAAGGATAATGGCACTTAATTTAGGGTAACACATTCTTATATTAATTTAGGGTAATGCATTCTTATATTATGGTTTCGATGACCTGTCAAATGATAAACATTACTTTGGGTTATGTAGTGTGGCATAAACATTTCACCTCGAAGGGAACAGTATAATCAGTTGTATAACAGCTCATAGCTTAAGCCATAGTGGATACATGGCTGACTCCATATCACACTAGACCTACTCCTTCTTGGTTCTGGCCATATCTACCTCAAGGAAGAGAGCGAGAGAATGCTCCTGCTGCAAAATATCAATTTAGAGGATCCCACTGGCCTTGGAACCCACTGCTCCAGGTGGGTCTGAGGGCTCCCAGAAGTCAGGCAGAAGCCCAAAGTCCTCAAATTATAGCCAGGTACAACTACCAGCTGCAAAAAGAGACATGCCAAGAATGTATAGAGGTGCGGAAACTATTAAAACAGGGGGAAAAGGATCAAAAAGGAAAAAAAGTTCACTTTCTGAAAAAAAGGAAGAGATAAGAGGTTTTCATTTGAGGAACTCCAGCTACTTCTGTGTGCTATGAACATCTCGCCCAGCTTCCTGAGAGTCCCATGCATGGCCTGGAGCAGATTTGCTGGTTCTGGTCCAGTCAAGCTCCTAAGAAGCCAGGATGAAATCTACTTAAAATTCCCCTTTTCTCATTTCCTACAACTCCACAAGAGTCTGCTCTCCACAAGATAGAAGAGAATATCTTAATTCCAGTCTCGCTTTTCCTGCCTACCCCCAGCGTGCTCTGCTCAAATTGATGTGAACGTTGGGGGAGGTAGCAAGGGGGGAGAATTTCCTTCAGTATCTGTAATCCATCTCCTTTTTAGCCAAGTGAAACACAAATGGTAATCCCTTACATTTCATTTATAAACCGGATTTCCACAGCTATGGAAAGCTGAAGTTGCTATTGTCGTTGCTTTTCATCTCATTTCCACTAGGTCTGCAGTCTTTCCCTGCCAACATGACACCCCAAAACGAATGTGTAATTTGATTGCAGTCAGGGTAGTCGTGGATAAGAACTTCCTCCCAGTGATATGATTTCTTTGCATTTATGTTCCCAATGTCTATTTGCCAATTTTTTATTCAGTGCCGTGTTCTGTGGCAACCATTCTTAGTTTCCTGCCTATTATCACTCCTAAACTTCTTTTATCTCTCTTGTCTTCTTCTTTCCATTAAATATTACTATCACTGAAATATTTTTACTTTCAGATCTTGCATTTCTTCTATTTGAATCTAATTTTGCTGTGGTTTTAATATTTGGGTTGACAGAAACACAATTTCCTCCACTGAGAAGATGAAATTGGTTTTGTTTTATTGATAACTCAGTTCTTTTCTACTATAAAATAACCATTACACACTCTCGTTTGGTACAACGACTCAACCGCTTTGCGTTGGCGATAACTGACAATGAAAATGTACTGGTGGAAAAATACTAGTGAAAAAGTCCCTTTGCTACGCAATTTTCAAAAAACATTATTTTTCAAATTTCAACCTCTACTGCACATTAATTAAGATGTGCTAAAGGGAAAACTCAGATATGCAATGTTTTAGTTACTTTAGTTTCAAAAAATGTGATTGTTTTTAAAAATACAAATGGTTCTAGCTTTAAACCATTATTTTGGTCAAAACCTTGAAGATTTCACGGGGCAGAAGAAAGAACTTTGGGTTATAAACAGTTTTCTGTACACTGGTGTGCACCTATACATATACAAACACACATATTTATTCTGTGAATAGTTTTTTGAACATCTGTTATAGTGCAGCAGCGCCAATTATGCTTCATTTCTGCCTGGGCGGAGAGGGTCTGCGCTCTGTATGTTTTTCCAGTGGCCGTGCCAGTTAACGTGCAGGATTCCTCTGCATTTCTCCTACCTCTGTTTGGTTTTTATCAAGATGAACAACAATTGTATTCAGCTGCTGTTTTGCATGTAAAATAATCTTTGCACGGATGACTGCAGGTCAGATTTTTCCTTTTGCTGTAATTTTAATATTACATGGTAAGTGTGCATTTCATCACTCCAGTGTGTTCTGCTCTCTGAAATACTTTCCATTCACCCAGGGTGGAGGAGACAAGCCTTGCTGTCATCGTAGGATGTCACTGATGCATCTCTCTCTGTGGCCAGCCTCTGCTTTTGGGGCTGAGCTCAGATAGATGCTGTTGGATCTGCTGTGATCGTTGCCCAGTGATGATCACTCCTGTTCAGGAAATAGATGTCCACGTGCTGGGATGCAGCAGCCATAGGCATCACCCCAGGCCCCATCCTGGAGGACGTGAGTTTTGTACAGTCTCGCAAGCAGTAGCAAGGCAGTCGCAGAGATAGGTATTTTGGGGTGGGTGGGGAGAACGCAGCAATTTGCATTTGTAGGAGATTATGGGGAATGCTTGGGACAGCAAGAAGCCTGGAAGATGCTGTGTGTGCTTGAAATGGTGGAGACCCAGTGGTGTAGCAATGACATGGGAATTGTATGGCATATCCTGACATGGATTTCTGCCATGGTTGTAACTGGGAAAGTGCAGACTTGAAGAGCTTCTTTGCAGCCACGTGCGCCCAAAGGACTGCACAAGTGGACCGCTCATGTTCACTCCTGTGCACTGATCGGTAGGACTTGCCAGAGTGAAGTGGCTCACATGCATGAGCACAGCTAGATCACATCAGCTGCAGAACAGGGCAGATGTATTTCACCATTGGTTTGTCTTCTGCTCCTCCACATTCTCGCTCTGCTCTTCCTCCTTCTGTCGCAGGGGAAAACCTTAGTCCCTTTGGGTGGCAGCAACCTGCTCTCTCGCATGGTTCCAGGTCCTTAGGGATCTCTAGGCACTATTATGAAATTAATGAAAAAGCAGATCCTTCTGGTTAGTCCAAAGCTCATTCTGAAGAGGCAGAGTACAAACAAAAGATGGGCAATATGGCAAAGAAAAGTGGGCATTTTCAGGTGGGGAACCATTTCTCAATGGCTTCTTGGGCTACAGCAGCTCCGGTGGTGGTCAAGGGAAACTTGGAGTTTGCCATTGCCACCTCTGCTTATTTTGGAGTTTCACTGAACTTGAATCCAGGCCCAGAGCTTATCATGCACCAGGTCTCTGCTTGCTCAACAGCATGGAGTAGCCAGCAGTGGAGCAGGAGATCTCAAGTGAGAGAAGAACAGCAAAGTTCTGTGAAAAGTGTGTAGGGCAACGGAAACCTCTTAATTCCTTTATTTGCATGACTAATCAGTTGTGCTTTCTGCTTGCTCCCCACACAGATAACTTTGTACTATTTATTTTTCACATCACTGCATTTAAATTCACGTGCAGGAGAAGGGAATACAGGCACTTTCATTTGTTCAGCGTATTTGTAAAAGGCAAAGAAATGAACATGTGGCATCAGATGAACACCTGGCAATCAAAGCAGGGAGAGCCAGCTGTTGCCTTTGTAAACTGAATTACAAATTCACACCATCCATCCTCTTCCTGCCATTCTCACACTGCTCATGAAAGTGGAGGAGTTAGCTCTGGGTGCATATGCTTGGGAAGAATCAGCCAAAGACACTGCTTGAGCTATCTGCTAAAAAGAGAAAATCTCCTTGCCTTTTCCTATAAGAAGTGATAGTTTTTAAGCCAGCTGTGCCTGCAACAACTGGTTGCTACAGAATTCTGTCTGTGCCAGACGAGTCTTTCTGCAGGGCATGCAACTTTCAACTTTGCAGTTTCCAAGTTGAACCCACTTCGTTCCTGACTTCCCTCCAGCTGATCCACACGGTATCCTTCATGCTCAAGTTCATAGGTCTCTCTTCTTCTCCTCTGGCTTGTTTAGCTGCCGAGTTATTGAAGACCATGGGTAATAAAAGATGCCTGTGTTGCCCTCCCTTGCACAGTCTGTACTTGAAGGCATCAGTCAGGAATCTTATACTTTAAAAAAAATTAGGGAAGCAGAGGACCAAAGACATCTTGAACATACATACTGTACCTAAATGAAAATAAAGTGTCAGAGCCACCACTTGAGAACGTGTGAGTCAATAAAGTTTTATAAAAGAAGCCCGTAAAGCTGCCATGGAAGTTTAACCATTGCGTGCAGCTCGGGTGAGTGCAATTCATTGGTGCTGAAGGAGGACGTTGAATAGTGTTCCTTTTATCTACCATGCTGGAATCCTTTATCTAAAACATATGGAGCAGGCTAAAGTTTGTTCTGAGTGACTGCATTGAAAATAAAAATTAAAAAAATACCCACATGCACACACATGCATAGGTACCCACGCAAATGTGAAGAAATTAAGATGGACTGACAGACAGGTTTGTGCTCACAGTAAAGCACATCTCCACAGTGGAGGACAGAGGGGACCGGCTTCTCTGGTGGCAGCTGATAGACATGAGCACGTGAGCAGTTCACAGCCCCTCTGTTGTCCCTGTCATAAGATTTGTAGGTGGCTCTCAGCCAGCCACCAGGCTGACGGGTCAGGGGTCGTGACCTGTTGATTTACCAAAGTATGACCAACTCACACAAATTATCGGTGTCAGAGAGCCCTGACAACTTCAATATGATGAGCAATGGGAGCAATTGCTCATGACATGCGAAAGCAGTGGGAGAGCGCCGTTCAGCACAGCAGGAGCGGGGCTGCGAGCGGGGCTGCAGGAGAGCTGGGGGCAGCTGTGGTCCCCTCGCCCACCCCAGAGACCTGTCTCCTGTCTGGGGCCAAACCAAACCTCAGGATCCCACTGGGCAAATGCATCTTCTCAGTGCAGGTGGAGGCAGAAGGAAGGAAGAGGGGCTAGAAAGTGTTTCAAGGGATGGCTTGGTTGTTTTTTCTTCCTCACCGTTGTTGCACTCAGTGCAAAAAGATGTTGAGGGATGGGGGCTTTAAATCCGATGGGAAGCGCTAGGGGATTCAAATGTACGAAAACCCCAGAGCTGGGGGGTCTGCGGTTTAATCAAATGGATGTACCTGCTTCTTCAAGGTATCTTTGGGGGCTGTTGTCAAAATCTTATTTTTTATTTTTTTTTTCCCAACTTCATTCACATAGGAAAAATTTTGCCTGGGGTGAGATGGGAAAATCACAGCTGCTGGGCATTTTGCCTTGATCCATCAACTCCCCATAATCGACCGTGCTATTCAGATGGGGGCAGAGGATAGCAGAGGCAGCTGAAGGTATGCGGGGGCTGCAGAGGGGTTAGGGCAGGGGTGGCAGGGGTACGTGTGTGTGTGTGTGTGTGTGTGCAGGGAGGAAGAAGAAACTCACGCTCCAGGAGCACCTTGGCAGGATTAGTCTCTGAGAAAAATCTGGTTTTTTAGAAGCTGTAGTATTCTTGCAGAAAATGCTTTTGCAGTGAACGTGCCCACTGCCCTCACAACCATCTCCTACCGCTCTGCCCGGTCCCCCATGGGCGGCTTCTTTTCACAATTAACAGAAATAAACAAACAAGAACTATTACAACTTTTCAGAGTGTTTTATTCACAGTGGGCATATTGTACCCAGCCCACTGCAGTGTTTATTTGAATCCATTCGTTTTACTCTGGGAAAGGAGATGCGCTGTAATGATCAACTAAGCTAACAGTTTTTAATTGCTTACTAAAAATCTTCAGAATATTTATTTTGTAGCCACCAAAATGGCCACAACATATGAGCTCGCAGAGATGAAAAGTCAAGATTTTTTTCATCTATCTTTACCATAATAACTCTTTAAATATTTTATATATATATATATATAAAGGCAGAGGAAGGCAATGTTTTAAAATATATATGTCTAACCTTGGGTTTAAACCAAACTAAACAGTATTTAAAGAAATATTGAATAAATTATTTATTACCCTGGTCAATGGTTGCAGAAATACAGTTTATATAAACACATTACAATTCCAGCCAGTCTAAGTACAGGGTTTAGAAAAAACCCAAACCCCTTAATGCAATTTTAATAAACCTAAAAAAAAGTCATGCTCTTGTTTCAAGCTGAATAGTTTGCTGTTTCTGAATAATAATCATTCAAGACCTAAATCTAACCACAAGAGTTTAGAGTGCAGGTGAAATATACTTGCTGGAAAACCCTTAAGAAATAGATGTTTGATTCAGGATCTGAGTCAGTAAAACAAGATGTGATGGTTTAGAGGGACTCATGTTAAATAATAGAAAATGAGGAGAACCAATCTAGAAAGAAGAGGTGTGACTTTTTAGGAGGATTAATTAATAAATTAATAGCTGTGTGCATTGATGGAGTACAAACAAGCCAACAACAGATCATTATTCCCTTAAATGAATATGATAAGCAGATCCATCCAAAAGGAAGTTATTTGTGCCAGAGTAAAGACCATGTGTGGATGGATGGATGGATGGATGGAGAGATAAGATATACATGGGGTGCACAGGGACACACACTTGCATGCACTCACACCTATACATTTTTATAAAGTGGATTCTTCAAGTTTATCTTTTATTGCTCTCCAAGGATCAGACTGTAATACTCTAGCATTTAATCGCATTTTTGCCTCACATAAAATCTTATTGTGTTTTAGTGGGTGAGTCATGGTAGATGAAATCGTACTAGGTTCAGTTATGCTACATCAAGAATAATTAAAGATCATCCCTTTTCCTTTTTCTAAAAAAAAACAAACCAACCCTCCCCTCCAAAAAAAAACAAAAAACACAAACCAAAACCCAAGGCTTTTATCAAAAAGTGCTGATTTCTTGGCATCAAGGCTTTCTATGGAAAATGTTTATGTTTTTGCATTTTTAATTAAATATTTTTTTTTAATTGTTGGAACACAAGTTTCAAAACAAAAAAATCCAGTTTTTGAGTTCAAAACAAGATTGTTTGAAATGTACGTTAATTAGCATACAAAAATAACAATCTCAGTACTAAAATGAAATGTCTCGGAATGATCAAAACATAAACAGGTTTCCACAACCCTGAAGTGATATAATTTTTTTTTTCCTTTACAGAAGTTTTCAAGCTTTTCATTGTTTGTCAAATTGAGGGAAAAAAATATTTTTAAATACACAAGAGATTAGGAGAACAATATTTTGCCCAATTTGAGAGTACTGCTCAGAATAAGTAGGAATATCAGAGACTGGACAGAATAAATGAATAAATACATTAAAAAATAATAGATCAAAGCAATCTGGTTTTGAGCAAGAAAGCACTCCCAATTTAAGGGTCAGCAGCTTTGACATAGATATACAAATATTCGTGTGTGTATTAAAATAAAACCAGCGGGGTATATAAATCTATACACACATGCACATCCACCTTCTCTAATCACTTTATTTGATTTTTTTTTGTATTTGGCTTTTTCTTTTCCACGCTGATGTGCTGTACAGATTTCATGTGGAAACCTCATAGCTAAAACAATCACCACAAAAACCTGGATTAATGATTAACTCTGAATCAAGAGTTATAAACACTCATCAAGGTAATAGATGATACAACTTAGCCATTTCCTTTCTCTTTTCAGTTTTTCAAAAGGGGCAAGGGAGCATGAAGAATAAAGCCAGGCATCCTTATTTGGTTGAAATAATAGCCAGTATACCAGAACTTCAGACAAATCCTTCTTGCTTTCTTTCAGTGGCCTTAACCATTTTGATCTCATTTCATCACTGAATGGACCCCTTAACAGACAGTGACCCCATATTTTAGGACTGAAAACATACACCTTGTTAGTGTGAGTTTATTTTTTTGTTGTTTGAAAAGTGGGCAAATGTAGTCAAAGCTCTCACAAAACATCACAAGAGGCTCTTTCTTCTTTCATGGCACATTGAACATGTAAAGTAATCATTGTTTACAATACAGAGGCAGATAGCAAAGACGTGTTTGTTGTCTCATGCTGTATCTAATTATGCATTAGATTTTGATTTCAGTTGCTTTGCCTTTCCATGTTATTTTAATTTTGAATGACAATCACTGAAGGGAAAAAAAAAAAAGGGAAAAGAAAAGACGTGGATGTGTCAGCAAGGCAGCGGTCCCCCCGCACGGAGCACGTGTAGGCTGGACCCGGAGCACTGCGCTTGGCACTGGGCACCTCATTACTGCAGGCAAATGGGAGGAGTCGGGGACGGCTGTGAGCAGGATGAAGGGGCTTCTAGGACTGGTTTGGGGAGAAAGATTAAAAGACTGAAATATGTATAGACTGGGAAAGTGACGAGGCAGCCGCCCCCCCCACGCAGCAGCTCTGTGCACCAGAGGGAGGGAAGTCCTTTCCAGCAAGCCCAGGGGACTCTGTTACAGAGAAATGGGGAGATGTGGAGCAGAAGGGAGACACAAGTGCAATCGCAGGAGCTTCTGGGTTTGGCTGTGAAACAACGAGACCTGTTACAAATCGTTCGGGATGTTTGAGCAGAACTGAGCTAAGCACGAAGCTTAGTGGGAGCAATCCTGGCAGTGCCCCGGGTGCATCGCTGCATCATTTGCATTCATGTCCTTTGTTTCTCTCCCCCTCCTTGTTGGTTATTTGCTTATTTACTCATCGTGTTCACGTAATTTGGAGCTTCCTAATACTATAATCCTAATGCCTTTTATCTGCTCTGAAGGGCCTTTACACCCAGCCAGGGAGCTCTCAGCCTCCTAGCCCCATCAATTCTACTCTTGATGCCAAAGGAAAGACTGCAGCAGCCCAAGATAAATGTGGGGAAACTAAGCATGGAGTGATGAGAGCGATGCTAACTCACTTTCTGCCTTCCTGTCTCCTCTGGAAGAAGATCTAGTTCAAGCAGGGAAGAAGTTTGAAAGAGGGTTCCCATGCCTGGCTGCAACGCTGGCTTTTGTTTGACCCATAGACAAGACCGTGCCATGGGTTTTACTGGGACTGCAGCACTCCAAGTGCTGCCATGGACGCTGTCAGGCACAGGCAGCACCGACCGGGACGTGTTTAAATACTGCAGTCGTGTGGGTAATCTTAGGATATGTACTGAGACTGAAACTGGCTTCTGCTGGGCAAGAGAAAGGTAAAAATGGATTACTTTGAGTAAAAAAATTGCCTGAAAGGACTTGGAATGTTACAGATATTTTTTTCTCTAAAAAACTTCCAACTTTTTTCAACCATCTCTAGTGAGCATATTAGATGAAGAGGATTAGCATAAGAAATCCTGCTCAATGCAAAACTTGTAAATATTGAACAAAAACTGACAATTAGCCAGGAATGAAAAGGCAAAATATAACTACAGAGAAAAAAAGCGGTTAAAAATTAATTGAAATTACCCCCAAAATAAGGACATTCACTGATGTAAAACCCAAATATTTTGAGATAGTGGAAAGGAGAGATCAGACATTTCCATATAGATGCTGATAAACAGATAGAAAAATAAATGAGAGCTGTGTGTGAGTGAGCCAGGGGCCTCGCTTCCAAAAATGTCAAAGGAAAGACTCGTATAGATGTCAGCAGCCGGTGGATCAGGCCCCAAGCCGTAAGTGGACAATCCAGAATATCACAAATCACTCTTGGGATCAAGTTGCATCCATGTCATCTAATTACAGATAAAACTACAGAGTGTTTAACATCTCGTTAATTTAAATACCTGGGGCCATATCACGCCATCAATTTTTAAGTAGATGTCCCCATTGATATCAAAGACGAGTTCACACAATACAGCCCACGTAGCTGAACCTTAAGGGACAAAGCAGACAAAGAGAGGTAGAGAGACACACAACAAAATATTCCCCCTTCTTCCACTCCCTTTTTCGAGCTCCTTCCTTTCTCTATTATTGGCTTGCTTGCCTGCACGTTTTGTTAGCTGGTCCCCGAGAGTGATTTCTATAGTCATCATTCTATAGGGATGATGCTGAACCATGTTCACAAGATGAGGATCCTCAAGTTCAGTTTTAAACTCCCTTACCAAAACGAGGTCTTCAGTAGTAGGAGGGTTATCATGTTTCTCTTTCAAGCTGTCAGAGGTTGTCAGGAAGATTACAGTTTTTAACATTTGTTCTGTTTTGTTTGGTTTTGTTTCTGATCCTGACTAGAAAAATGAGAGAAAACACAGATGCTGACATTAGATATGTCAGAGAATATTTTATAATTTTCTTGATAAAAAGTGGGTTCTTTATGAAAACATTTTTAAAATCAGGTTTTAAATATTTTCACAATATCGTTCTATTTTTTCTTCCAGAACAGTCTCAAGTGAAATGCAAAAGAATTAATTTTGCTTTTCCTTTTTTGAGAGTCAGAACATTTCAGACACCTGGGATTTTGATTTTTGCCACTTTTGTTGTGCTTTTGTTTCTTGCTGACTACCAAACAGTAGGCATTTATACTATCATTGTTATGATGATGGTTACAGTTTCCCCATCACCTCTCATTTTCCTTTATATTTTTTTTTTCAGTTGTGCACCTGGCAGAGAAATCTCTTTTAAAATTTACAAAGGTGGTAAGAGGAAGAAAACCGAATCACTGAATGGGCTAGGTTGGAAAGGACCTCTGGAGTTCATCTTGTCCAACCTCTAAACAAAATATGACAAAATGGGGCTTTAGGAAAGTTAACATTTTTCTTCCAAATCAAACTTTAAGAAATGAGAGCAGCTTCAACAGATTTTGGATGGATGAAAGTATTTTTGCTTTTTTTTTGCCCAGCTCCTGTTAGTAACATTGAGATAATGACAGGACAGATGTGCAAATCCTATAAACCTGATATCTTTGACTTCAGTGGACCTTTTCACACTTCTATCAGTGGAAGACCTGTTCTTATGTTATTTAATGTAACAGCAATACTGCCTACTGCATCTCAACTTCTCTTCCAAAATTGTTTGAGATGTTTGCCCTTTCCTTTGCCCTTAAAAAATGCTCACAAATACACATCAGATTGTGGCCACGAGTTTTCCTGCTGAGTTCAATGACTGTTCACACACACGCAAAATTAAACTTGGGTTGAAGTACCTTGCTAATCAAACCTGAAAATCAATACAACCACATAGACTTGGTTCAACTTCCACTTTAGCTGGAATCAGACACTGAAATGTGATGTGTAAGGCTCAGTCTGTTATAAAAGAAGGAATTTGTTCTTTGTCAAGAAATACAAAAAACTTTTTTTTTTGTTATTTAGTTCTATACTTTAAAGGAACAATATAAAGAAAGCTCAGCTAGGTGTACCATGTCCTATTCTTGAACAATCTTTACCTAAGTGCTTGAGGAGGTTAAGATACCATATGCTAAAACACCGTTTCTCTCCAAATGGGAATTTATTCCAGGGCTTTCATTAAAGTGGAAGGATTCGGTTCTTACCACATTATAATACAGGTGTCACTAACAAAGTAGTCAGTGGAGAAGATAGTGGCAGAAAGGCCACACTGCAAGAAGATGACATTTCTTTTGACTCTCTAGACTTCTTCTTTGTAAGTAAAATTTCCACGGTAACTCAGATGCCACACTCTTCTTCTTGTTTTACATTAGGAATGTTTCACTATTACTGTGGTAAAAACTTACTAATGTGGCAAAGTGCCGGGTCCTGCACTTTGGCCACAACAACCCCAGGCAGCGCTACAGGCTGGGAGCGGGGTGGCTGGAAAGCTGTGTAGAGGAAAAGGACCTGGGGATGCTGATTGATGCTCGCCTGGACATGAGCCGGCAGTGTGCCCAGGTGGACAAGAAGGCCAATGGCATCCTGGCCTGTATCAGGAATAGTGTAGCCAGCAGAAGCAGGGAGGTGATCGTCCCCCTGTACTCAGCCCTGGTGAGGCCGCACCTCGAGTACTGTGTCCAGTTTTGGGCCCCTCACCACAAGAAAGACATCGAGGCCCTGGAGCGTGTCCAGAGAAGGGCAACGAAACTGGTGAAGGGGCTGGAGCACAGGTCTTATGAGGAGCAGCTGAAGGAACTGGGCTTGTTTAGTCTGGAGAAGAGGAGGCTCAGGGCAGACCTTATTGCCCTCTACAACTACCTGAAAGGGAGTTGTGGCGAGCTGGCGGTCAGCCTCTTCTCGCAGATAACTAGTGACAGGACAAGGGGAAATGGCTGCAAGTTGTGCCAGGGAAGGTTCAGGTTGGAGATGAGGAGAAAATTCTTCTCGGAAAGGGTGGTCGGGCATGGGAACAGGTTGCCCAGGGAGGTGGTGGAGTCACCATCCCTGAGGGTGTTTAAGGAAAGGTTAGATGTGGTACTTAGGGACGTGGTTTAGTGGGTAATAGGTGGGGGGGGATGGTTGGACTAGATGATCCTTGAGGTCACTTCCAACCTTAATGATTCTATTCTATTCTATTCTATTCTATTCTATTCTATTCTATTCTATTCTACTGCCTCTACCAGGTAGTTAGTAGGAATAAACCTTTTCTGGCTAGTTTAGGAGAGCTTCATGTTCTCAAGCTCCTATGCTTCACCAATTTTGGACTTTTACTTTCTGCAAAGACCAAAAATTATGAATGTGAACCAAAGCCAGTCCAAGGGTCAACCAGAACTGCTGGGTGACAATGAGCTGTCAAGCGACTTTGTCATCCCAGACTGAAGTGATTTTAGCTTTCTCAGATGTTTCTGAAGCTGTTTTGGAAACTCTAATCACAACAACAGTTTTGATTTCCATAACATCATCACTAATTTTCAACTAAAGAACAAAATGCATTGGTGTAAAGACTCAAAAGCAATTAATGATTTGGGCGCTTTTAGTTTTGGGCATTAAAATATTCAATACATATTAGGAGTTTTTCCGAAGCGCTCAGCACCTGCAGAAATCATACCCCTTTCAGAAGTCACTAGAGATGCTTCCAAATTTGTTAGGAATGTGAAAAATAAACAAACAATGTCATTAAATTTAGAAGATAAAATACCCAAGGGCAGAAGTTTTCTGCACCTATCCTGTCCTCCAGAACAAACCCACATATATCTGAAGTTAAATTCTTGGTTAACAATCCCATTCTACTTTTGGTTCAGATTTTTATTTTGATCTTAAAAATTCCCCCTTCCTTTTTTTTTCTTTTCATAATTCTCCATGGTTGTGAGAACAGTGTCCGAAATATTTTGCAATGTGAAACCCACAGTCTATAAATAGCAACTGTGCGCATGTGCACAAGAAAGAATCAGAAAGTTGCGTAAATCAGACCAAATCTTTGGAAGCTGATGGAATCTTTCCATTGACTTCATCAGCTTTGGAGCAGGACCTAACGTAGGAGGTTTTTACTTTTATTGGGCATTTAGGGCTTATTTTGGAATATGTCAGTAAGAGGTAGGACGGAATCAATTTGGACAGAAAAAAAACCAACGCACCACCAGAAGCAGCTCCATAAAGTGAAGTGTTTAAAGAAATGGGCTGAAGGGCAAGGCCAGGATTACTTTTTAGCAGGGGCAGTGACCACAAGAGAGGAAGAGGCTGCTGAAGTAAATACTTGGACAACAGGGGAAAAATCTTAGTTGATGATACAGATAATGCAAGATCCGCAGAGAAGGAAAAAAGTGCAGAGAGAACATTAAGTGAAAAACTCAGGAAATGGAACAAAGGAAGAAAGGCAGAGATTCAAAGGTCACCTAGGAAAGTTTCTGAGTTGTCTGTATACAAATGTGAGAAGCATAACAAAGGAACCAGGGGAAACAGAGAGACCAAGAGGTAACTCAGATGGGATTCGATTGATCACTCCTTCCGTGAACTTTTCTAAGCATTTATTGTATGGCACTTAAGCGCACGAGTAGCTGCAGACACATAAAATAGTATCAAGCATTCTAAAATTACACATGGATTTGCATTGTCTGCTGGGTGTCCCTCTGCCACGGCCTGAAGTGGTACGGTGGTGGAAAAGGATGTTCGTGTGCCTGAAACTGGGAAGATCTGCAGGACCTTGCAATTAAGGATCTCCAAGTGGGAGACGTGCTGAGGAGCAATCTCTGCTTCAGTGACCTCCCCCTGGAAGCTCCAGCACCCCAAGTAGCACAGCACTGTCAGTGGAAACACTCTTCTTCCTACCCCATCTCCCCCAAAATATTTTTGAAGTAGACACACTCTCAGGCTCCCTGCTCTGTTATGAGTGGAGGAATCAAAGTCCAGCCATTAGGAACTCTCCTTCAAAGCCTTCCCTACTTCTTCCTCCCCAAGGGTCATTATCCACAAAAATGAGGTAAGTAGGCACTGCTGGACTGGATACAGCTGTAGGGGATTCCAGGGGCCCTGTGGCTCCTGTATTTAAAGACAGGCAGCTGTTCCTCAGGAATATGGTACTAGATGTTTGTAGCTCATTGAGAAGAGTCATCTCTCAACACTACTTGAACCAGGCACCAGGGAAATGCCTTGAAAGATGGGAAATGGAGTGCCACATTTCAGTGTGCCCTCTGCCAGCAGCGGTCAAGTAGCTTTCCTGGCCAGGAAAAAGGTTGTGACCAAAGGCAAAGTTGTGGCTTAATCTTTCTCTGTTGTAAGCATGAGAGTCCACGAAGCTGGGAGTAATTTCTATTCATCTATATGTTGATAGCTGTATTTGAATATGAATGTCCTCTGTCTTCCCTGTTCTGAAGGGAAATGTTTATTATAGGGGCATTTCTAAACAGGGTACCTACGCATCTGGCACTGCGTCAGCTCTGTATTTCAGGAGGAGCTGCACTTTGAGCTCATGGTAGAATGGTAGTTAAGCATGGCATAGCCAAAAAAACCCAGGGCTTTCTTAGTGATACTGTTTTTCACAGTTTCTCTGCTGTCATTTTTTTTCCCTTTTTTGCTGGAAGGGCTTGGTGCAAAGTCTTAGAAACTGTGTATTAATAATGTAAATAATGCACAGAGATTCCACTGCAGGCTTAATTGCAATCACATCTTCAGAACTGTGGAGCTTCAGAGGGAAAAGATGAGTTGAGCAAACAGGGCAGGGAACGTTGCAACAAGGAAAGGGGATGCACAGGCTGAGGAGTTGTTGCCAGTTTTCTGGCTAACCACTCACCAGTGTTTTAAAGGCCAGGAGAAAAGTTGAGTCAAGCCAGTAACATTGTCCACAAAATGTCAGGGCTTTGGATATAAACAAGCTGATACTCAGCTGCCTTGTTTGCAACGAAGACAGGATTTTATAAGGGTGATTCCAGTAGGGGTAAAGTTTGGACCAGGATATGTTTCATCTCACAGAGTACTTGTTATTGAAGGATCCATCCAGGAGCTGTGCTCAGCCCTTTCCTGCATCCTACCTAACCATTCCATTTCTATGTGAAACATATTATTATTACATTATTACATCCCCCTTCCCAGTTCTTTTTATGCATCTTGGTTGAAGTCATATCACATTGAGCTGCTTGTTCTCAGCAGCACAGCCAAGTGCAGGAGTCTGGTGAAATACTGCCAAAGGGCTCCAGTAAGCGAGTGTGGTAATTCAGAGGTGGTATATTCCCGATGCTTCAATACTGCGTGACTGTCTGCTTAGAGGTGGAAGAATTTATGCTGGAGGCAACCTTTGATTGACACACAAAACCAAAATCTTATTGTTTCACCTGGGAGTTTCAGCAGTGCTTACCTTTGGCTTCTGCTTTGTTACCTTCCTTTCCTATTAATGGGAACAGATGTAGGTTAATATATAGGACTTTGAAATCATTATTATTTAAATATTTACAGTATTTGCACCACTATCTGCAAAATTGAGGGTGTAGTGACCAAAGTCCTACTTAGAGTATTACATTTTGCTTAAGTAAATTCCTCCCGTGCTTTCAATAATATGGTGAATTATTCACTTCCTCGAAAGTGGTAGACTATTAAGGCATTGCTATCTTTCATCCTAAAATGATGTAATTCAGGCAGAAAATAGATACCCATTACTAAAACAATGGAGCTGTGAGTCCTTACATGGCTCTGAGTTTCTTGCTATGACTTACTATTTCACCACAATGAATAAGAAGGCAGTGGGGAACTGCTGCTGTAACTGCTGGAGCACCACACCAGCTTTGCTTCCTGGCATGGTACTGTCAGACTGCAGGACGGTATGGAAAGGATGCTTTTCCGTGCAGCTCTTCACTCCATGCTGCCACTAGACATGCACACCTAACTACGGGACCTTCTCTGGGCTGCCTGTAATGTGTGATGGAAAACAATATCAAAAGTGCTCAGCTTTCCATTGCCTATTGCAGATATTGAATCTCCCCAGCATAGCCAGTGCTGCAAGAAATTCAGCCTATGTTTTTGCATCTATATCAATCTTGACCTTTAACCTTGGTACCTAATTCTCAGGATGCCGAAACAAAATCCCCAGTTCCTGAAGCACTGGAAGCTCTTAGCACTGTTGATTTGAATCCCAGATTCCTTCACCCTGTCTAGAAAGCAAGAAACTTCCTACTGAAGGAAATATTTCAGCTTTTACCAAGCTTCTCTGGCTTTTTAAATCTAAGAAACAGAAGCACGTTACTTAAAGGAATCGGTCTGCGTCTGATAACCGCGCCTCCCTTTCTTGGCTGGAGCTAAAATACTTACAGTAAAGTTTTGCTATTTTGCTTCCTTAAGAGATGGTACACAAATGCTCTAACTTAGTGATTGTCAACAACTTTGAAGCAAAATTTGTTGCTGACCTACAGACTGCTCGTTCTGAGTGTGATAGTCACCTCTAATCTGAGAAAGACTCTGCAGCTAATACATTTGATCCTGACTATCTGTAGCTCATGATAAGTAATTGGGGTTCAACAACCATCCATTTTTGTTCTACTTTGTTTTGGTCTTGAACCCTGAAGTGTCTTTCTTTTAATGGACTGTATTTTTAACACTTCCCAGAGTGTTTGGAGCTTGGGATAGATCTTTTTAAATGTATGTTGAATTCTGAATATGCAAATGTAGTATTAGATTCCTCATTCACTCTTAAATACTATGATTTTTAAATTAGAGGGAGTGAAAGTCAGTGCTGACATGGATATGCATACGTGAGCTCTCTCCACCAACATAATTAAGAGTTCTGAGCAAATGTATTGCACACAGTTATTCAATTTTCAAAAAATACATTTAAAAGGCACTGTATTCTTTCTTACAATATCTTTTTGAGAGCAACAATGAATGTATTTGGGGATAGAGGTTTGGCAGTAGTCCACATTGATCTGCAGAATATCATCTCTTGATTTTTTTTTCTAACAGGTCTGGAAGCAAGAAAGTAAAATCTTTTAAATGGGTCAAATACAAGAGAAGCAAGACTCACCCAGCCACCCACCCCAAGGAAAAAACCACATCAGAATAACTGAGCTGAGGCGATTCTGACCCCTTGATGTTGGGATATTAACTATAGACAGACTCAGCTAGCATGTAAGGCATTTGAAACACAAGAGCAAGGCTGTTAAAATTTATGATGATTCAGATACACAACAATGAACTCTCATTATATTCATCAAGTGCAAAAACCCACCAGGCTTCAGCTGACAAGGACCCTAAGATGTCCTGTGCCTTGCCTGCAAGAAGCCGTATCATCAAGCAAGGAAGTTGCTAATACTTTAATGATGAGTCTGGCTAAACACATTCTATGCTTAAGAGGTGGATAGGAGCTGGAAGAATCCAGCTGATTCAGGTGTTCTTCAAAAACGTTTTGTGGCAAGTGAATCTACCTAGAAGAGGAACAAGAAAGCAAAGGTTTGAATCCACTCCTTTAAAAAGAGGTAGACTAGGGAGGGGAAGGTGCAGTGGGATGGAGAGTGGGTGGTTGAGGCAGCTCTAGGGAAAGTTGGCTTTGGAGCAGAAGCTGTATACTAAAGAAGCGAAGCATATATTTCCTCGTGGGGAAAGTGAAGGAATCATCGTCTTGATGGCATGAGAAGAGGTTTCATGCCTGCAAGTTTTGAGTTTCTACTTGGCAGCTGGTGAATTGTGACTGCTAGTGGAGCTGTGCATCTGGTGAGGGAAATCCCATGGCCTTCTCCATGTGGAGACCCAACACTGGAGACAGTGCTTCTCTGTGCATTAACCACAGTAAAATGCCACTAATCTCTTGCTTCCCAGAGGATGGTGTCCTGTACCTCAAATCAGTTGTGAACACCTCAACTCTCCTTCTTCTAAAGCTGTCTTAACTGAATTTGAATGAATTTTGCTTCTACCCTCCTTGATGTGTATGGCAGGTAGAGCTTTGGAGAGATCCCAGGAAACAGCTTTGTGTTTTAATGCTGCAGCTCCTTTGGCCTGCTGATAATTTCTGTTCACATTTATCAATCCAACAAGCATTTTTTGGTGGCAATGGCAGCACTTCCCGGAGACACAGTTTAGCCTGGAGATGCTCCATTGCTACCTGAGCAAAATGGGCAGGGTGCCTGTGTGTCCCCACCATGGTCTGGCATGGCTCCTTTTCACCCCACACCAGTACAGGAACATTTCTCAGCCTACCACCTTTCTTTGTGTAAAATCCTCTCATAATCCTGAAATTTGCTCTTTTCATACATGCACAAGAGGTTGACACGGTACTAGATTTCAGTGAAAGTTCATTTGCTTTTGTTTTTTTTCTTATTGTGTTTGTTTCAAAAATCCCTGTGTCATCATTTTCACATTCTGTTTCCATTCAAACAAAGAGCAGCTTTACATGGGGAAAAAAAAAAAAAAGGTCAGAGGTTACTTAGAGCATGCCAAAGAAAATAAAAGGGTAGCACATATACAAATGTTTTCATCATTCTGGCCTGATTTTGCAATCTGGGACTATGCTCAGCTTTCACTAACATCACATCTTAGGGCATGCATCCCACTTGCATTTGCTTTCAATAGAAGGCAAGGGCTGCTAGTTCCTTGAGATACTCAATCCTTTACAGATGCTTTATAGGACCACAGTAACCACGGAAAGTGCACATCCAAGCTCCACGCTATGTTCTCTCACAGATCAGAGCAGATTTGTTACCGATTTCAACAGGAACTGTGCAAACTATCCGAGGGAGTATTTAATTCTTCATAACAGCATGTTGCCATGAAACCCCTTACTAGGGCAGAACCCCACTCCCACACACCGAAACAGAGAGCTGCTGTTGCATACTTCACCCCGATTAACTGGTGGAGTTTCCCAGATGTTCGGCACTGTGTACCAGTATAAATCATGCCACTTCCGCTAAACTTAAGAACTCTACTTTCAAGGACCAATGATTTTCACAAGCAATAAAGCTGAATGTATTTAAACAACATCTACATACAAGGTCAAATACGTTCAATATCCCCTTTGGCAGTGACTGAACAGCGTACGTCTGTGTTTAGGGACTGAAAAAGACCTTTGGAAAGATTTGGAGAAGTTCCTTTATTTCAGGAACAAGGCAAAATATGTTCTCCACAAAACTGGTATTTTGAGCCCTCTTATCTCTGCATGCTGAGGTTTTATTTTCTTTCATTTTTCAAACTGTGACTGCCTATAGAGGTGCAGGATCACGGCAGGATGCTGGGAAACGCTTGCTCTTTCCCTCAGACCCAGGGATGTTCCTTGTTCACAAGTTGACCCAGCAAGGTCCTGTTTAGGAAGTTGCCAATTTAGTGCACCTGAACCCCACGCTGCACTCATTTGAAATGCTTTTTGCTAGATACTGCAGTATTAAACACAAGATCCAGAACAAAGAACTCTTACGTATGTCCTAAGAAATGATATTCTTGAAAGCTGTGCGTGGTCCTAGATCCGTGTTAAATTCCTCCTAAGGTTTACCATCCAGTCCTCATGAAATCCAACCTAAAAAAGTTCATACGTCCTGTGTGTGGGTCCCATACATAATCACTCGTGGTGAATTACTCACCGTGTAAATGTATGCAAATGCATTCCCACCAGCTTATCCAGGGCCACAGATACAGCTGAAAGTGTGCCTTGCTGAGCAAGGGATGTGAAGGAGTGGTGGCTATCTGGCTCAGATTAACTGTACAAGCCAGGCACAGTTTGGTTTTTGGATTAATACCATTCTGCGAGAGAAAAAAAACGAGTGGGTCGTGGAGCATCCGTGATCCTTCCTTTATTTATTTATTTTCCAAGGTCCCATAGTTTCTGCTTCTTTCATTTGCTGGTATTTTTAGTGTGCTCAGGAATTATTTGGTAAGATATTCAAGATTTCTAGTGGGATTTCTTGATAATGGACAGATTCTTTCTCTTCATAATGATAGCTGAGCTTCTCGAGAGCAAAGAGACACTTTGTTCTTTGTTCTCAAGGAGACAAACTGTTATTTCTTTCCCTGAAGAAGCTTCTAATATGATGGGTGAAATATCAGGAATAATTAGACCAAATGGTGATGTAAATCCCACTAGAAATAATGCATCCGTTATTTCATTTTATGCCTATCGCTCTAGTTTCTGCCTGATTTAAGTCCATGGGAAGAAAGCTGTGGGTATTCCCTTTATAAGAACTACAATAAATTTCTTCATTGAATATTTACTAGTCCTGAGTTGCTCCTTTTTTGTTGGACCATCATTACACAATTAAAAAATAAGAAGGTAATTTAGCTGTTTTGAGGGCTGGTATTGCTTAATTTCAGGGGAGGGGGGCCGACAGTTGAAAGGTTAATGTATTTCACTGATTGGGCCCCTGGGGTTCATCTTCTGGAAAAAAAAAGCTCTTTCAGTTTTTATTAAGAAACCCGTGTAATGAAAAGGGGAAAAGCATCTCTTACTTGGTGCATGCGAGGCAGCGGCTGCAGGAGCCCGCGTTCCTCTCCCTGGCTCAGTGCGCAACCATTCCCCTTGCCTCGCTCCCCTGGATCTGGGGCAGTGAGGACGCGGTCTGGGTCTGGCGTGGGCTTTGCTGTGCCCAGATCCATCAGCACAGTGTCCCTATGGAGGGACAAATCCTGCTGGGGGTGACATGGGGACTGTGTGGTGCCCTTGTCATAGCTCCGGCGCTGAGGAGCGAGGTGTCCTGAATGCCATGTGAGTTATGAAAGTCACAGAAACAAACTTGCTTTTAGGTGCCCCCTTTGTAGGGCTGGGTGTCCTGGACACCTCGTGGTGACCCAGCAGGGACCACTGACACAAAGCCCAGCTCTTTTGGCCCCAGCAAGCAGCACCCTGGCTCCACAACCCAGCCAAACTGCAATATCAAGTGTTGGTTGACCGATGCCATGCTGATGACCAGGAGGAACTCCTTCTTCCCACCCACAGCTCAAAGGCTTGTCTGGCCTCCAGCCTCAGATCAGCAACTTAAAGCAAGTAACGCACTTTGGGGAATGAGAAATTAAACCACAAAAAAACCCTTCAGTGTTTTTCCTAAAGTTGTACCACCAAACCCACGCCCAGACCCCTTCCCAGCAATATTCCTTTTGTGCTCCTGCTTGCTTTTATTCCCTTCTACAATCTTGAACGACAAGCAAAGGCTTGTTTTCCTAAGGTTTAAGCAAAAGCTGGGAAATACCCTCTTCACATAATTAAATGCATTCATGCTAACACAGCCTCACGATTCACACACGCACTGAAAAGGCTGATAGCTCCACAGTGTTTTAAGAGATAGCAACACTTCACACCAGCTTGGCATACATGTAATAACTATTAGTAGGGAGAAGAGATATTGGTCACAAATTACTCGGTCTAGGTTATTTCTCACTGCAGTTAGCAAATGAAGTTCCTTGAGCTGAGAGCTTTTTAGTGAGAAGGCACTAAATCTTTCCCATTAGGTAAGTTAGCATGCAAGTGACATCACTTGACATAATTTAACTTGCTTGATTTTAATGTCTGCATCACAAGATTTTAATTCATTATTAAAAGAATTTTGTAAACCTTCCACAGTGCTGATGTCTCTGGCTGATATTTTTATTATTATTAAATCCCTGAAACTCAACCTTTATAGGCACAATGAGGCAGTAAAAATACAAAATAGAAATAAAAATTGTTTGCTTGGGCTGGAAAATTCTGAACATTGGAGAAAAGGTTAACAAAATAAAGCAGAAATGTCTCAGTCTTCAAGCATCTAAGAAGAATTGTAGGAATGTCCCTTTACGTCTGGTTTTTGTACCCCCTATAAAAATTGTTTCCCTCTCAGCCCTTAATGAGATGTTTTAGTAGTGTTTGTCTATCCCAAATTACTGTGTGAGATGAGCATTGGAAGTAATGTGGTTTGAGTTTGGGGAGTTGTGCTGGGGATGGAGCCTGCGTGTGCACTGCGGAGCCAGGCAGGGTCGGGAGCGCTGCCTTTGCTGCCGGGGACCGTCTCTCTGCTGGCTTTTGCTGTGCTCATCGATACGCTTTATAGATCGACATGACTCAAGAATAGAGGGAGAAAAAGTTCGGTCTCTTACCGCAGTGAAGAATTTGTACTCCTTTATTTTAACAAAATTAAACTGCTTAGCAATGAATGAGAAAAAATATCTCTATTAAAGAGAGAGGAAAAAAAAACCCTGATGAGTTAAACATAACACTGATCAAGAAAATAGAAGAATGGGCATTTCTACACATCTGGTTGAAAATCAGTTTCAAAATTCATGCAGATATTTTGAAGGAAAATACCTTTCTGACTCCTAGTTTGGCTGTGCTAGATTTGTGGAAATAAAATGCCTTTGTTTTCTGTAGTCTGAGCTTCAGAAAAGGCTTGCAGCTACAAGGACAAATTCCATATCCTGCTTATCTCTCTTCCTTTAGATGTGATGGGCCGCTAAAAATAAATATGTAAAATTCAACATATACATAATCCTGGAGAAATTGGTTGTAACTAACAGATAATGATCACTTGGTAAATTAATGGAATAAACAGAGGAGGACCAAGATAAAGCTCTGGTAAATTTTGGTAATGAGCCACATTCAAAGAAACCAGGTGCCTATATGCATCATATAATACAAGTCAGTGGGTTTTTTATAGTTGCTGGTGTTAATTTTAGAACCTGTTAAACACACTGAATTGGAGGACTGAAGAAATGCTCGTTCCCAGTGGTTGGCAGTTGTGCCCTGCTCTCATCTCCATACCCAGTGATCAGAACACAGGACAAAACTCAGTTTTAAAATCAAACCGAAGATATCCCACCTTCTCCTGCAGCTCTCCACGCTCTGTCTCAGTGCAGCAGTATTCCTGCACAGCTGTAGAAAAGCTTGTTTTTCAAAAGACCAGAAACCCATTTTTCCTAAACAGAAATAGTTCGGTTTCTTTTTGGTAAAAAAAAAAAAAAGAAAGAAAGACTCCAGCTTCCAGGTTTTGAAATGAATGTACAGGGAAAATATAGCTTTCGTTCTTGTTTTTAAATACAGTCTAAATAATGTCTGAAGAAATAGTTACTTCAGCTTTAAATATCGGTTGCCAAATGGTAATTATATTGTTTAATTTTAAATCATACGATAGAGTTATACCATCTGACACTGCAAACACTACACACAAACACTTTTTGTTATCATGAGGGAGCGATATTTTAAAATGCACAAAAGCTTCTTTAAAAGCAAAATAAAAATCTATTTTTATTATGAATGTGAACTTTCCCTATCTCCTTTTCCAAAAGTTAAGGAGCTCTGAATTGCGTTGCTAACTCGTTGTGGTGAATAATCCCTAAATTTAGCCTTATGTTGTAATATGCATTTATATAAACATTTCGCTCTATTGATACAAAGCTAAAATTTTTCTTATAGGTATTAAATCAGCTCTCGCTTCTCTTCTAGGGAACTTCTGGTAGGAGAGAGACTTCATAAGGAACAGTCTTCCTGCAAACCTGCAGAAACAGATATTAGGTAAGACAGCAACATTATCTAAGAATGGTAAACATTAGCTTAAAATAAAATGAAAATCCCCAATAATCTAAAAGGCTGGCATGTTAATAGTGCTTGAAATAGTTTATAACCTGAAACGTAGCTATGCATTATTCTGCCCTTCCCTCCTGGTTATGGAGCTGTTGTTTACGGAGTGCCAAGGGCATTTCTGTCTCATTATCAAATACATAAATAGAAGAATATGCATTTAGTGGGGGATCTATTTTACTGTCAGTCTTCCCTTCCCCCCCCCGCCCCGAACACAGTCATGATATTTCCTGGTGTTTTCTCCTCCCTTCTGCAGCCTGTATATTTCCAAGAAACTGTGTAAGAAAGCCTAAAACAAATAACGTCTCCAGCCAAGAGGGTGCAATTTCTAAAGCAAAAGCGACTTACTTTAAGCTTTGCAGAAACACCCACACTTAAGACCCTTCCCTTTTTTTCCCCCGCTCCATGAAGCATTTTTATGTAAGCTTATAATTTACTTTAAAAGCTAGGTTTAATACTTTCTCTTTTTATTTTTAAATGTTCTGAAGGGCATCTTATTGCTAAGCTGTGCTGTGTATTTTTTAGGAACTGGGATTCAGCTCCCGGTTGACTCAGTACTAAGGCTCCAGCGGCAGGTCGGGGAAGCTGTGAGCGTTTACTCCAGCATTACTCAGTGGTCCCGAGTCAGAGTCGGATCCTTTTTCTCAGGTCAAACTACCACGGATGCTGTAAATGAAATCCCAGTGTCTCGGGTGGGAGCCTTGCCTGAGGAAGCAGTGTAGAACTCGGCTTGTAATGCCCAGCCGGACTCAGGGACACCCCCCCCCCACCAAGTCTATGAGCATCTCTCAGTGCTCAGGCAATGCTGAGTTTGACCCCAGTTCATCTGTCCCTGAAATACTCGGCCTGGGAAATACCTCAGGCTCAGGAAAAAAATAATAGGTTGAAGAATAGTATTTGTCTGAGGAAAGACTGATGGGATCGGGCCCTAAATTATTATCCTCTTGATATCTCATAGATCAAATAATGGAAAATGTGGGAAAATAATTATTTTATATATATATATATATGTTTTTAAGTTTAGAAAGTTAATTTCCCACCGTGTTTTTTTTTGGTAAAGCAGATTTTGTGAATATTGAATGCCATAAACCAAACACAAAGCAAAACCTGGATTTTATTTGTTCATTTTTGGTGAAGGATAAGGATTTTTTTGAACACTGGAGTTATTTTAGTTTTAGGAAGTTAAAAACTAGTGAAAAATCGTTCTCCTTCTGGTGGTTCACGTATTTAATTGGCTCACAGTAGGAAGCAAACAGAGTCAAGAATGTTTTTCTTCATTACCCTGAATGTGTACTGTCCATTATTTGAGAAAGAAAAGATAAGGATGCTGTAATATACT
>VWZZ01008415.1:54109-161998 GCA_013399095.1 Psophia crepitans | reverse complement strand
TTCCCTTAATGTTAAGTTGAGCTTAACAACAAAAAAAAAAAAAAAAAAGAGGAAAAAAGGCATTATTTTTTTTATATATGCGGTTAAACTTGTTAGCCTAGACCTGAGGAATCACACCCAGACGGTGAGCGCGGTGCTCCATCCGGACGGACGCGCTCGGCTCCCGCGGCGCGGGCGGCNTCTCCGAGAAATGAAGGGGGGCAAATTGAGAGGCATAAGGCTTGAAAAGGGGGAAAAGCTGCCCGAGAGCTCCAAGCGCGGGAGGCTGCGTGGGGAC
Source organism: Psophia crepitans (assembly GCA_013399095.1). NCBI lineage: Eukaryota > Metazoa > Chordata > Aves > Gruiformes > Psophiidae > Psophia > Psophia crepitans. Next base: position 161,721 of record VWZZ01008415.1, on the reverse strand, counting down.
CCGCCGCGCTGCCCCCGGTGCCGCACGCCAGCGTGAGGGACGCGCCAGCAGTGGCGGGAGATGGATTCATAGACCTTCACGAGCTTCCAGTGCTATAGTTCAGTTTCTATATTGACAGCCCCTTTATAAATCATCTGTTACCAGAAGCTCTGCATTAGCTGTATCACGGTTTGGGTTTTCTTAAACTAATTGTTATTTGCAGGGTTTTAAAAATATTTGGCCTGAAGCTATTTATTCCCCTTAGATAGTGATACGGAAAGTTTGATCACTGCTATTTATATTCTAAAAGAATTAACATATTTCAGGCTGTTCCCTTTCACTAAATCTAAACCCCAGACTGAAGGAGAAGCATCCGGCACAATGGAAATTGTCACAACACAGGCTGCAACTTCAACTGGTGAGGGAAGGCTTCCCTTCGAAGCGCAGATCACAGAGAGGAGACTGCTTAAAAGGACACTGCGGCTGCGAGGCAGCGGCACAGCCACGCTGCTGCCAGCGATGAGGAGCCTCAATCTGCGGGAACCAGAGGCAAAGAGAAACACACTCCCCTGGTGCCAAACCCATTATGTGCGAGGCCAGAATAACCTTTGAGTACCATTTTTTGAGAGGAAATCCCTTAAACACACTCCCTCCTCCAAACCCAAGGCAGGTGATGCTTGTGGCGGCTCCCCAGGTGATGCTCCATCATGGGCAGGCTGCTCCGGGAGTGCGGAGGTGCTCAGCAAGGAGAGGTGCTGGACAAGGAGGTGGCTCCCTGTGGGTTGCTACCATGGCTCCTGGCTGATCCTTCCGACAGCCTCGCTCCAGGTGCTCAGCAAAAGCGCAGTCCCCCTCGCTGTAGCCTTTGCTATTTACTTACTGACTCCTCTTACCAGCGTCTCTGCTTTTGGGAGGCCAAGCGGAAGGAGAGGGAGAGGAGGGCTGGGGAGAAACGGGAACTCTTGCACAGGAGGTGGACAGTGTTTCTTTCATCTTTACCAAAGGGGAAGGAAAAAGCCTCAGGAGGGTCTTCCCAGGGAGGAAGTAATTCCCCTTTCTTCCACCCAGCAGGAGAGCACATCCTGCCTTCAGCTCTCGGCTCCCCGGCTCCCCAGGCCAGCAGGGTTACAGGCTGCCTTCTCTGGCCACACCACCACACAGCGCCCACACGCTGGGTGGGTTTAAAGGTCCTCATGGCCCCGTTGGGGCTGTGACACGGATCATCGGCCACTGCAGGCTCTCACAGGATGGTCTGGGGATGAGCACATGTGCTTCCCGGCATGGATGAGCACATCTCCTTTGGGTGCTGGGACCCTGGCCAGAGCTGTCATCTTCATTTCCTGAGCAGGATGAGAAAGCACCAATTTCACTGTGGCCAAAGGTGGCAAAGTCTGGCAAAAAGTCTGTGTTGCTTGTACCGGAGCCTGGTTCTAGCATTGGGAACCCAGAGAAGATAAACTGGGGGTAGCCGGACTCCCTCCCTTCTCACACGGAGCCTCTGCCTGCAGCGGCAGCAGTGGCAACGCCGGTGTCAAACAGGGCTGAGAGTTCACCTCCCACGTGAAGGCATTGCTCTGCTGCTTAGAGAAACATTATTGTTAAGTACTAATTTCAGATGAAGGAACCATGCCTGGGCAGGCATTCCTCCCAGCACTAGAAAAACTTTAAAAAAAAAAAAAAATAGAGATGGCTCTCTTGCCTGTTAGATGTCTACAACCTTACCTTGGCTACTACTGTTGGGAACCCAGGATTTTTTTAACACCCAATTAAATTAGTGTAATTGGGATAGAGTTGCAATTTCTTTGCCTCCAGCTGTGAGTCATAATCTGTTTAGCACCTGAGTGTTATTTCACTTTATTTTTAGTACCTAGCCAATAGTTTGGAAGGGGAGAAAGCAAACCCACCTGTCAGTCAGGATTTTGGAAAGGTGTAGATTACTTATCATTAATTTAAACGTAGCATTTAAATGACTATTCACAGGTGGTTTTAATGCTGTTATTAACTTCTTTTTTTGGACCTTGTAAGGGATACATTTGAAAAAAGAAATGCCAATGACCTCAAACTACAGGCCATGCCAGTAATACATTGCTGTTACTACATCATGGGGAAAACAGTAAAACAAGAGGAGAGTTTCTAGTGAGGGGAAAAAAGAGAACTTAGTTATAAAAAAAAAGAATAATAACAAAAAAGGAGGAAAAAATGATCAAAACCTAGTCCTGTTTGGGCTACCAGTTCAGCCTAAAGTACATTTTGAAATGATGAATCAGCTGGAGAGAAAAACATATTCCAGATGTTTTCTGTGTTTGTCTCCGGTATTTACTTCATCGTGCTTTATCCAGAGGGGTTATTCCACGGAAATAAATGATATACCAAGTGTGATCGGTGAGGAAAAAATATTGATTGTATCAAGTTTAAAAGAGAAACTAGCACTGGGCAAACAGTTCAGGATAAAACACAAACCAGTCTGAAACTTTGTCCACAGTTCAGATCCTTGGTTATGACTCAAACCAATCCATCCACCAGCCTTAGAAAAAAATCATTCTAAATTGTGGTTGATGAAAACTGTGGACAAAAAGAATTCTGATGGATTGGGAAACCAAGACCACAACAGTCCTGCAGGGCTGGATTTCAGTGCTGCTGTGTTGGGGGGGAGAGGGAATGTCCCCAGTCAAGTCGGGGCAGCCAAACTCCTGCGTGAACCTGCTGTGTCTTGTTGCATGGTGGCAGACAAGGGTCTTGGCTTCCTTGGGGTCAACGTCTTTTGAGACCAGTGCTGTGGAGCAGAGGGTGAAAGGCCAGGAGGCAACGATGCTGGGCTTCACCCAAGGGGATGGCAGAGGGGCGCTCTCCTGGCGCAGCCAAACTGGTATTGCACAAGAGAGCTTGGTGCCAGATCCTCTGATTCATCCCCAACCTAAAGAGGTTTCACCCGAAAAGGAAAAAGATTTAAGGACATCAGAGATGGAGTAAATCGTGAAGGTAACCAAATACTGCTAACTAGTAGGACACGTCTAGTAGTGCCCCCGCAACTGAACTGGGCATGACAGCAGGTCCCTGCCCCTCCTGATGGTCTGTCTTAAACAAATAACAAAATTCACGACACTTCAGGCAACTTGTCTAAAGAGATGTTTGTTTTGCAATGCAAGACTGAGTGTCTTGAAAAAAGAACCCCACCTCATCTTATCCATCTATCTGCACTCTCTGTGTTGAGGTTTTCTTTAAAAACCGAATAGCCAAAAGCTAATAGCACGTAAGTTTAGACTTAAGATATTTTTGTTACGCTCAGAAGGTGGGGAACAAAAACCCTGTCACTAAATTGACGTCTCTAAAATATCTGCCAAAACAGCTCTTTAAAAAGATATTTGCACCTTTATTTAGTTCCTTCTTGTGAGGAATGTTTACTGCAGTCCGTAGATGTGGTTATGTCATGTTTCCACTGTGTTTTCATTCAGTGCTGCTCTGTATTTGTGGTTTTCTCATTTGTGACAGTCTAGTAACTGGAGCCATTTGTACCTCAGCAAATAATATCAAATCTGAATACTTTATAAATATTTACAATATTTGGTGTGTCTCCCACTCACATCAAATGCAAAGTGTAAAAAGCAAAAACAAACAGAAACAAACAGAACCTGTGTTACGTTATAATAAATATTTACTGTATGTACTATTGACTAAAGAGTCCCATACAGCTATTTAGGAGGCATTGTTTCTGTCAGGTTGTTCTATATTAAACCACTCTAAATGAAGCTGTTTGAGAATAAAAATGTGCATGTTAGGCAGTGATTGATGCCTAAGAATTATTTAAATTTTTTGGCAAGGGGGAAGTGTTGTTTTTTCTTTTTTTTCTCTCTGCACATGTGGGTAGTGAATTAGGCAGGAGCCTTGGACCTTCTGGCACAGCTGCAGAATTCATTGAAGCGAGGTCCTGGTGCAAGACTTGGGGGGAACAGAACCCTTTGGGCCCACCGGTGTTAAGCAGAGATCCCACTGCAAACAATCTGTACTGAGGATGGGGCAGGCTGTGGCAGAGCAGCCACCATGTTCCCAGTGTAACAAAATCAACATTAAAGCAAGGAGGAAAACAAATACAAGTACGCAGGACCAGAGAAGCATTGCAGAGCAGGGAGAAGGAAGGGCTTCAACCCATTTGGTTTCTCTGGTTTCAAGGAACAGCTTTACCAAACCCTGGACACGGGGATCCTTAACGAACAACCAGAGGGTTTTCAGAGTGTCATCAGATCCTGCTCAGGGAGGAAGCCCAGCATTACATCGGCAAGCTTGGTGTCACAAGGGGCCTCCAAAGTTTTTTGAATCACTTAATGGAAGGCCTCCCTCCCCTTTTCTCTTTACTCCTCTTGCCTCTGCAGTCCAGTTTTTCCTCTTGTTCCTCTCCCGCGTAGGAGCTTTTATCTTTCCTTCTAACCTCGTATTATTTTTCTAAGTTATCTCTCCCTACACACCTCCAAACCTTTGACGTATTTATTCTTACAATTACTGCTGTATCCCTTTTTTACCCCAGACTGATGCATCACAGATCACATTAAGCCTGGGATGGAATTTAGGAGATCTGGGTTCAATTCTAACTCTGCTTTGTGGGTTCAATTCTAACCCTGCTATGCGCTAGCCACCAGCATGGCTTCTTTTTGCTGCGTCCATTCCTTGTCTGTCACATACAAATTGGCTGATACTCTTACCCACCCATCAGCAAAGGCTTACTGCCTTGCTTGACTCCAAATAAGTTTATTGAACTTAGAGGCATATTCGCATCTTTGAGTACTCAGCTCACTGCTGCAGGCTGTGGGAAGGGGAGATGGGTGAGAAAAGGGGATTAGATGAAGGCTTGGAGGGAAGGATCAAGGGGTCACAATACTGCAGGTGGACACACTGCAACCAGTGAGTGCTGGAACAGCCTATGGGGGAAGGTGAAATCATAGGAGAAATCCTGTCCTGTTACTTGCATCCTTTCCCAGACCATGAGACTCCATCAGACATAGGGATGGACATTTAGTCTGGTTGTTCTTATATAAATGACCCTAAAAGTTCTGCTCTTTGTTTAGGCTGTGTTACACTTAACTGCAGCTGCATCTAAACAATTTCCTGAAGCAGGATTGTCCAGGTGTATTCCTTTACCCACCTCCTCAGCCTCTTCAAGTTGCAGGAAAAAACATTTCTTGCAATGTGGGCTGTTACCAGGTACCCTCTGTGGCATTGCACCGAAATCTCTATTTGAGCAAAAGAACAGTACTTTAGAAAAATAAATAGATTGTGTCTGAGTAAAACCTTGTGAAAACATCATGATTTGGCTTGGTCTATTTGTAAAATACATACAGGGCAGATCCCCTGGCTGAGAACAACTTAAATCGTCTATATAGAAGTTAAAAAGCTCATTTCAATTGGAAATTCCAGCTAAATTGTTCCCAGTTAGCACCAGAAAGGAATGCTTTAGACTAAGACAAAACAGATGCACTCTGTTAGGTTCCCATTGTACGAGCAGAGTTCCCTTGCGGGGAGGTAGGTAGCTTTGCACAAAAGCCCCCCTCGACTTGTAAACAGAAATAGAGCCGGCTGCCTGTACACCAGCAGTTTTGATTCTTACTGGGACCCTTCCAAAGCAGGCAGGGCAGGGCAGGAGTAAAACCAGCCTCCCCAGCACCACCGTCCAGGAGCAGATGAACCCAGCATGCTTCAGACCCTGGAAAAGCTCTCCCTCGAACACCCGGCCTGTTCCTGCGCCAGGCGCGGGCTTCAGAGGCCATTTCCAGCAACAGGCCGCGACCTGCCACCCGGCTGGAAAATCAGAGGCGGCTCTCGGTTGCGCGGGGGCCCTCCCGGGAGCACGCTGGCAGTAGAAATGGGCCCCTGAGCACGCCTCTTGCAAAGACTGCCCTGCAACCTCCCCAGGTTGTTGGGTTTTTTTTTACTGCAAGGCCTTCACATTATCCCTCCTCCTCCTCCCCAGATTGCCAGGCAATGCAATTACAGGCTGTTTTGCGGAGCACGTTGGGTACGGGAGGAAACAGCTGTTCTTAAAGCTCCCTTTCACTTGCATGAAGGGCTGGATAGAGCTGCCGCAGAACGCAGGGAGCAGGAGAAAAAGGAATTAGAGATACTTTACAACTCCTTCTCCCCTCTCCCCCATATTTGTCACAGTCTCAGAAAGGGGAGTTGCCCACATGTGGCATCATTCCAGATTAACTACTGATGAATTAATTCCTTGTGTGCATGCTCCTATACCCCAGAATAAGAGAGTGCTATTCCAAATCTTTTACTCTAGATCATGCAGTTTCAGAGTAAGGGTTTTTAAAGTCAGTCGTAAAAGCTGTAGTGATAATTCCTCATGGGGCAATCTGTGTTTAATTGGGTTTAAACCATTTGGCATAACCCACTCTGCCTCTTACTAACTCCTTGTACAGGTTTGGTGTAGGCGAGAGAAGCGTTACATGGACACAGTCTGGCTTACACCAGTAGGAACATTTTCCCCTCCCATTCCTCAGATGATTTCCCATGTTGGGTGGAAATATTTATGAGGATCCAGAAGTAAACCAGAGCTTACCACCCCTTGTACGTTGTGTCCATCCTGAGCCTTAGGCTCTCTGTCACCCTGTGTTGGACTGAATGTCCTCACCGACCGCATGTCCAGGACCTGTCCCTCCAGCCCCTGTCACAGCCACCACCAGTGAGGTTGCAGCAGACTAGTGCATGTCTGCAGCAAGGTTCTCAGCAGCTCAGAGTGACCCATGCATGCAGCAACAGCTGGGTGGGCAGCAGGAGAGCAGGGCCAGATTTGCTCCAAAGTGGGGTGACCTTGGTGCCAACAGGCTCCTATATCACTGCCAGGCACCAAGGGATATATTGCCTCTATCATCATAATACAAAATAATTCTTAAGCCAAGGAGGTAATCTGCATGATTACCTGAACCTAACCTAGGCCTTGAAGAGGGACTGCACAGGGACTGGCAGTGCCAAGGCCGTGGTGATGCCTCTGGGGCTCTCCTGGTGGGGAATGGAGTCCATATCTGAGGCATCCACATTACACCAGGAGGCACCAGTGCAAACAACATAAGCAAATAGAAAATATAAATCCTAACGAACATGCAACATATTTAAATATATTTTGGTGTACACAGTGTTGGAAGGTTTGGGGTCCTGTATGCTCCTAAAGCCCTGTTGAAAGAAAAGGTCCATTGTTTGAAAAATGTCTTAGGACTGTCCCCCTCCCGCTCTTTCACCCCATTGTTTTTGCAAAGGAAGTGATTCCAGAAGCTATAAAAATGAGTCGCTTTTGTTAAATGGATTGCTTCCCATCTCGTGGCACAAAAGCTGGCTGACCCCACTAACAGGCAAAACACATTTACAGTAGTAGTGAGTGACTGGCCCCAGAAGGTAGCCAGCAAAGCCTGGATTAGGTCACAGCTGGTGCGAGGAGGAGTGCCGGGGCCTGATCCATGGTGCTTTAGGCAGGTGGAAGTCCTGTTTGCAAGAATATTTAGTCAAATTTATGCTTTGTAAATGCATCTTTAAAGATATGTGCTTAGAATAAACCAACAGCGCTATAGGTCACATTTACAGGGTGTTCAGCAAGCCCCCGGGGTGAGCCACACACCCCTTCAGAGAAAGCAAACTGCAGCCTGGCCCTAGCCCAGCCTCCCAGCGACCGCAGGCTCTGGTACTCCCCAAAAACACGGCAGGACTGGAAGCACTTTGGGCGCCCTAGCCCGCCTGTGCGCTCTAAGCCTACTGCCTGTCTCAACTACTGTTCCCAAATGCTGCTGCTGTTCTCCTTTAACAGGCTGTGGTCACTATGCACTTCCATTTAGTTGCTTTAAAACACCCTAGGTAGGAAAAGTCAGTTTTAAAGAGCATTGTGGAGTTATTTGAGCTGCAGAAAGGACAAGTAATAAAGCATTCATTTGCTTTGCAAGCCGGAAATTAATTGTGTATGTGCATGCGTGTGGGTAAATTCTTCTGCTGCTGGCTTTGTCTAGTGCTGTTGCAAAGTTTGCATTTAGAGCACATATGAGTTGTACAGTACTGTTACAGCAGAGAAATGCCAGAAAAATCCTGTATCTGGATCCAGTTACATAGTTGATCCTGAATACCATACATAAACATCTATTTTTCTGAAGGCATGTATTTTTAAAGACATGTTTAAAGGGATAATATAATTTCCAAATATCTTTTAATATGTTTTAAGTGATACACAGTTTTGGAAGACTTGGGGCTCCATAAGACCCAAAGTCTTTTTGAAATAAATCATTAGTTGGTTGACATATATCCTAAGATTATAGTCCTTTACCTATTCTTCAGCCCCATTTATTTTAGCAAAGGTAGCGATTCCAGAAGACGTTAAGATGAGGAGGATACTGAATAGTACAGAAATGGCAGTGGGCAGAGCAGGAGCAGGAAGAACATCCCTCCATTGCCATTAATGCTGAGAGAATGGGCAGTTCCCTTCAGGCAGGGTGTAGTTTCAGGAGGAAGGAGTTTTCAGAAGTTCTGCAAATATTTTCTGTTCTTTGCGGACATGTCCATTTGTTCTGAAGATGTCTGCAGACCTATTTATCAACTAGGTCATTAATCCCATCTTGAAATAAGCAATCACTTAACTATCAAAATTCACATGACGATTTTATTATGGAGCTCTGCCACCGAAAGGCCTCTCATCTGGTAGGTGGTTGGCTGGAAGATGGACCATTTCTCATCCCAGTGATAAACTGCAGTGGCCCACCATTTCACGAGTGGCCTTGTTTCAAAGTCCCTCCTAAGGAATTGTGCCCTGGTTTTTACCTCTCTGCATCCCTCCTGGCTCTGTATGTCACATGTTGACCCCTACAGGCATGGAATACTAAAGCAGGGACGTTATCCTGTGGGTAGCATCTTTAATCATTTTGCAGAGCTGGGGAGGTCCTTTTCTGCAAGGCAGCATCTTTGGTACCAGAGATCAGCCCAGGACTGATGTCCTAAGCTGCCTGACTTGTGTTGTCTCACTGGGCACTTCTCTTTGCCTCTTCCAGAGACACTCGGGATGCTGAAGGCATTTGCTCATTCGTTCTCATTGCCAGCTCAGAGCAGAGAGTAACCAAAATGAACAGCTATGCTGCAGATGTCTCTCTCACTGCTTAACAGCTCTTTTCTCTCTCTCTGTCTTTTCTACAGAACTGTGTTTCCCAACCCTTTTTCCCTTGAGACGCCCAGCTGAGCTCCCCCTATAAGTGTTTAAATCCCCTGCTGTCAGCTTGAGCCCTGCTGATTATGTGGGTCGGAGCAAGCCTGCAAAAACTCAGTGCTCTGAGAGTCTCTTTCCCTTTGCACCTTCCCATTTCCCACTGCATTTTGCCCCTTTTGTCTCCATTTAAACCAAATCTGGCTCACGAGGAGTAGTGCCGGTACACTCCACGCAAGGCGTGTGAGGGATGTTTCTCTGAGGATTCCTTGCTTTGACTGGCTGTGACGCATCATCCCTTAGCCGAAAAAATTCATCATGTCTTGCCTTGCCTCACCTTCCTCCTGTCTCCCATCCCCCTCTGCCTCGTTCTTTCCTCTCTCTTTTCTCTTTTTCCTTCCATCCCGAGGTGGCTCCTGCCTGCTGGAGCCGTGCGTGCGTGTGAAGCCCTGCGCGCAGCTGTGTCCCTGACATACTTTTGCACAGCATCCGACAGCGTGTGAGAGGTTAACTTACAGTGGCATGTACAGTATGTGGCCCAGATGTTCCTGCCATCCCCTGAACTTTCTCATGCGATTCGTTCCGTTGCTGATAAAGGTTATGGACTTGAGATACGGGGGAAGTGAAGTAATGGATGGGAGGTGAAACAAAGGCTAGCCCTGACCCTTGTGAGCTCATCTTACACTCCTGCGTGTTCCGGTTTGAGAACTGGGGATGTGCAAGGGGGAGATGTTAGAGGCGGGGGTGGCTAAACCCCTCTCCTCTGGAGACGGATGTCCTCCATCTCAGGGAGGGAGCAGAGGATTCCTATGAGTGAAAAATCACAGTTTCTCCCCAAACGTGACCGCTCCAGCTCTCCTTTGGGCTCCGTCCTTGTCTGGGCAGCAGAAAGGGGAATTTTGTGCTTCCCAGCTCTCTGCTTTCATGTGTAGGAACATTTCAGCTGATATACTTACAGGGAAAATCCTGTCCAACCTCTGAGACATCTTTTGCCAAACTCTAGCCTGTCTGAAGAGATTGCTCTTTTTTAATACGCTTGCAATTTGGCCCAAGCATTGAGGGGAGGAAGAGAGGGTTAAGAGCAATATTGAAAAAGGCATATCTCTAGAACAGAAACCTTCCCTACAAATACCAAAGCAATGAGGTAAAAAAAGAGTTTTTCAATAAAATCCTTGTAAGATTTAACAGGGGCAAAAATAATGTATTTTCCTGTAAAATCACTCTAAAAAAAAGGACCAGTCTGTCTTGGCAGAAATTTCCAATATATATTCTTCCTGAAGCAACTATTCTGCATGGAAAAAAAATCAGCCCAAACTGTTAAAGTCTGATCAAGTAGGTTATAAGCAACCAAACTAGGTCTTGTATGGGAAAATACCACGCAAGCTTAGCAATTGGTGTTAACAGTGCCAGCTATAATACACACACACAGAGTTCAGCATGTATCTCCAGGAAGGTTTTTATGACTGATCCAATATACTTTCCTTGAGAAGTTCCCTTCCAAGACATGTGCTATTGCTGTGCAGGGCATAGAAATCTCATCTGGCCTCGCTGCATTCAGCAAGTCAGGGCTAACAATGGGAACCGTGTTCGTCCCGAGGAGGCCGCGGCGTTCGCAGGGAAGCTGGGCTCGCTGTACAATGTCAGACACATTTTATGGGCTACGTTTTTCAAAACACCGCAGGCGGAAAGAGGGAGCATTATCTGCTAAATACTCCAGGGAGGGCCTTTATGGATTTCTCAAGGGGGGCTCAGAACCGCTGATCTGAAAAGATGCTAACGTTTCATTGTGTGCTTTGCTTTGCCTGATTTGCATGGCTGAAAGAGGGAGTAAGAAAATGTACTCTGTGTCAGAACCAGGGACAATAGACAACTGTAGGAAACAGCCTGAAGTTTGTAGGAAAAAATTCTTCCCTCTGTTTTATCTTTGTCAGGATAGAGTTTGGCCTGGGGAATGTAGGATTATGTCTGAGGGTCAAGCCAAGAGGTTGCCACCTCTGTTCTTCTGGGTGACACTAGTGCTTCGAGAATGTGCTGCAGCGAAGAGGAAAACTCATCAAACTCACTGGATTTCTGGAACATGTAAAATTCCTGACAAACATCTTAGTGGGTTATTCTCCTAATTCTCCCACAAATGACATCATATTAGTAACTTCTTTTGGACTTGGACTACCTAAAGCTAAGCAAAGCCAGCACTTTTTGGCTTGCGTGTTGGATGTTGCTGTGTGCCAGTTCAGGGAAGCAAACACAAGCTACTGGGCTTGCCAGAAACATGGGTCACCAAGTAGCAAGTGTAAAGAAGGATGTTCCTTCTGTAACTCAGCATCCTGATTTAGAGGGACTGCTGGAGGATCAGCATACCCCTCCTCCAGGCCTGTTGCACCTGTGGCTTGCAGAGTGCATGACTAATTAGGAAGGTTTTTTTTAGAAAGATCTCTACTAGTGTGCATGACCACTTGGTAGCCACCATTGGATCCCTTCAACATCACATGGACTTCCTCCTCCCAAGAGTCTTCTCCCTCTAATTGATTGTAAAGCCCTGCCTGTTTCTGTTTAACCTAACCCTGAGCAAACAGGTACAGAGGTTTTGGAAAGACATTCCCTAGTGAAAAATTGGGGAAGAGAATCTGCAGAAGACAAGCCTCGTTGAAAAGCTGATAGCAGAAGAGTTGCTAGTGGCAGGAAATCTATGGGCAGAAGTGCTGAGCAGAAATCAGCACTGGGTGCAGGAAGGGTGGATCTCTTTCTCAAGTATTTTATCTGTTCTGTTTCCTTGCATGTAAAATGGAAAACAATGCTATAACCTTATTTAGCAGATTCTGAAAAGCCGAAGAGGGAACATAATACATTAAAAAGATATATGAGCAATTGTGTTACTTCATTGATCCTAATATTTAAGTGTATTTTTAATCATTATTAATTGATTAATTGGAAATCAGACTTAAACCACAGAGAATCTCAGGGAGAAGACCCCTGAGTAGGGAAAGAACATGACTTTAGTGACTGATTGTTATGGCACTGTTGGGTGAACATCACATGGGGTCTTACCATTAATTTGCATGCAATTGATTAGAGTCCACCACCAACAACAAACAGACACACACACGCAGAGCTTTACACACTATTTGATGAACCTGAATCATCTTTTTCCCAAAACGCTTTTGGAGGTTTACCAAACCAAAATATTTAGTTCTCTGGAAACTTCATAAAGGGTGGAAGTGGTCCAGGTGCCACTGCTGGTGCCAGACTAGGTCTAGGTCTGATCCCATGGAGGCCACCAACTTTTCCTCAGGAGAGATGAGAATCAGTGAGGTGTTTGGTACCAGAGGGGCTGCTGCTGGCTCCACACCCTCCTCATGCTGCTGGAGTGATGCATGCAAGCCCACGCTGGGGTTAGAGCTGTAGATTGACTTCACCAAGTCTACACAACCCAGAGGAATCCTCAAACTGGAATCCAGCCCCTGGGAGTGTGGAGGTTGGGCAAGCCTGTAGGACACCTTCTTGCTTCATGATAGGTAGCTTGAAGCTTTGTAAGAGCATCCAAACGTCATGTGGCCTCCCTGTACTGAGCCTAGACACCAGTCTTTGTGAGGTTTGCACTTCGCTGATTTAAATGTGCCCACCTGCTGACGCTCTGAACCTCCTTCTGTAAAGAGGAATGAAAGGTACCATTTCACTTAAGTCTGCTTCCATGAAGGCAAAATAGGAATTGTTTCATCTTCAGCATTTCATTAAGTCTCATAAGAATTACATAAAACTCCCTCTCGCTGACTTTCCAAGGAGAAATCTTTTGCCTTTGTGTATTTATACTTGCAATGGATGCAGCCCTGAATATGGGCTTGGATTTATTATTCATTATGTTTATAATGGCACAGATGTGTGCAGAACTAAGCAATGGGGAGCAGCAAATCAGCCAAAAGTCTTCTCATTCCTGCTCTTTCTATAACATTTTCTACCTCATTGGGGAATTTAAGCTGTTATAGAGTCTCTGCGCAAGAACTGGCAGACCAGAGAAACAAGAAGCAAAGTTAGGTTGTGAGATTAGGTCATTATCTTCTTTGGAAGAAATGCTGGAATAAGAGATTCGAGAATTTAATTTACTTTTGAGTATTGTATAATCTGTAGATTATACCAGAGTCTTAACGTTAGTTTGGTCTCAGACTTCTTCTTTAGGCAAAATATTTAAGTACATATCTTCTCATTTTCCCCCAGAAGAAAAAGACATGAAATACAACTTTTTTTTTCCCCAGTTTGATAGTACAATGTTTTGTGTTTTCACCATGCTTCATAATTTGCTTAAACTTTTCACTATCCCCATGAATCTTTAATTGTGAGAGAACACTACATTGAGACCAACACTTCATTTTTAAATACAAAACCCAGATATGTTTAAACCTTTCCTCCTTCCTGGGAGCCAAGAACATGCCTGGACTGTGGAGCAGGAGATATTTTATTTCAGCAATTCTTAAATGGAGAAACACCCAATTGATTCAGTAGCAGAAGTGTGAAATCATTTACACAGAGAACAGCCAACTGAGGCCATAATGCCGCTGCTCCTGGAGTGTCCATGCCTGAAAACAAGCCCAGCTTGTCATTTATAATCATTTTCTACCCTCTCAATAGGCAAACAACGCATTTGTCAAAATCTTATGCTGATGCTTTCAGATTTAGTTCATTAGCTCTCATTGTGCCGGTGGGGATGGATCACTTCGAACAAACACCAAACGGCCTCCTTATTTTATATTAATTGTGTGTCAGCAGTAATAGGGAAAATGCGTCTTTTCCTCTTATTTCATTATATAGTTTCAGGGCATATTGTCAATTTCAGGGTCCAGAAGTAAATCCTCTCTCCTAACCCTACTTACATGTTTGTACTGGGATCTAGTGGATTTGTTCGGTTTAAAGACAGTTCCCACTTCCATTTCTAAACCCTTTGTTTTGGCTTATTGCTAGAAAAGCTGAGGATCCTACTTCATGTGCTAATTTACCTTAGACACAACCAACGCAGCCACCTCTGCCGGAGAAGTGTCCTGAATTTCTTGGCTACTCTTCTCTCAGGAAGGATTTTCTGTTGACTAGAACTTGCCCACACTGGGAATTCAACGCTGAGTTTAGCTGCAGATCTCTAATGTAGATATAATTTCACTCGTCCCACCACCTTTCCAGTAACACAATATCAGCTTTGGAAACGGGGAGGACAGCTCCATTCCTAGTCTGTGCTGATACAAATAGGGGTGTGCTTCAGCCCCCGTAGAGGTGATGTGCAATTAACAGATCCTAAGGAGTCTTTAAATCAAGATATGAGTGGGGAAGCAGGTGGTGGCATTCACCCACAAGAAGGAAAGCAGTATTTTCCTCTGTCTTTAAATTTTTCCAGTTCCTGACAAACTTCTCACTCTCTGAACTGTGCTCAACCTCTTTTTCAGGACCCTTTTCTTGGTTTAGTTTCCTTAATTAAGCTTGCACATTGCGTTCTTTGCCCCATCTTCCATCATGGCTGGAGTTACTGTTGCAGGTGATATGTTTATGAATTCCCACTGTTCTGCCGAGGGACAGGACATGCTCTCAGAGGGCCTGGTATTATTGAAAATAAATTTGTAGGGTAAGTCTGCAGGCAAAAGTTAGTTCATATTGCTAAGCCTTAAAAAAGGGAAAAAAAAGACTCTAGTGATAGATAGCTTGAGGTCTCTGAAGCTAGCATGTTTAACAAGGTCTATTAAAAAAATCACTTAGCATATCAACTATCATATTTCTAATGCATGCACCGCTAAAGGCAATATTAGCTTTTGTGACATGTTGTTGTAACAAAGTGCTGTTTGAGGATGTATCATCTCTTCTGCACACTCAGTAGGGAGGATGCATTATTTGTCAGGCAAAGATCTACCTGGAGGTCCTAGGTCTGACTGAGGGAACCCTCTGGTCAGCACACGCAGCAATCCTCCCTTTTCGTATGCAAATAATCTTCCAGGAAAAGGAATCAAGGCATTTAGCAAAAGCAAGATTCTGACTTTTTAGGACAGATAAGACCATCTTTGGTACTTGCCAAAGACATGATTTCTGCTATTTTATTTGTGACCATGTTCAATCCAGACTCTACTACTGTGGGAAGAGGATGTTTCATAGTTTAGGAGAGATACATGAAAGTTTAGAAGGCGGTTCCATGACTTAAAAAACATATGGTTGCCAATCCAGCGAGCCTATAACACCTGAACTGTCCTATTGAAAGCACTTTGTCATGTGTTTCCATATTAAGGATTCATGGCCTGTATTTGTAAGAGTGGATTTTCTCCTCTCCACTGCACACAGAGCAGAGGTTTCCCCTTAACTTTGTGTAGTGGTGCCCTGGTCATCTTCCAAAGTCGCCACAGTTAATTTAGAAACCAGCAATGTACATGAGCAGCTGAAGTGATGTCTTCCACCATGCCTGGCCCTGTGTTGGTCAGTAAAGAAATTGTAGATAACTTCTGTGTCCAAATTTGTCATGTGCTTGGAGTAATGGAAACTCTAACTAGATGAGGAAATAATTTATATCATCATTAGACAGGTCACACCTCATTGTAGCTACAGAATGTAACCGCTACCACTCCTCTCACATAGCTGAAAGAGGTCAGTTGTGGACCCGTTGACGGAAACAGTCGGAAGTCAGCCAAAACACGGGCCTTTTACTGCTGCACAGGTATTTGAATCAGGGGGTGGAAACTTCACTGTCACCTGTTTAGTGGAGAGGAGTGTGTCCGCATTGGAGAACAAAAGAGACAGAAAGAAACCCAGTAGTGCCGATAGCTTCACCTACTAAGGACACAGATAGTGAGAGCTTTCAGGCCAGGCGCTGATGGAAAGGACTTGGTTTTGAGCTCATGAGCTACCCTCTGTTCTTTTAATGCTCCTTCTGTTTAGAGAACTGGGATTTTAAGTGTTCCTTGGAAATTTGTTGGTCCTTCTTCCTCCCAAAGCAAACTTCACGGGGAATTTTGCCTGGCCATTTGGATCAGAAGCAACAAAAAGGACATGCTAATGGTGAGAACTGTACACGTTTCTACAGAGAACATCTGCAGTGTAGTTTGACCCAGGATGGATATTCCTGTCTCCGATGTTGCAGTTCTCACATAAGCCAAGATGCCATTGGATTTCATTGGTCTTCTTGCTAAATTTTTTTGCTTCAATGAGAATTTTGCTTGGGAAAAGATATCACTGCCACTCCTTGAAAGTAAGAGGAAATCCCATGAATCCTGTTTTATAGATTATATTTAATGTTGTCACATTAAATGTGAGAAAAAAATCTCTCTTATAGTCTATCCATGTATACATAGGATCCTCACGCTGCAGTCCTGGAAGATTTATGATTAGACAAAGGAGACATTTTCTTAGTGGAAACGAGCTAAGGCAATAAACAAATAAAAAAGCTTTTATTAGAGATGGATACATCTAGTAGGAAGTCTACTGTAGATTTAATCTACTGTTCTGGAGGGATATTGACAAATCTTGGATGGAGTGAAATTCATGCTGTTTTAATTCTCTGTTCAAAAATGCACATGCAGTAGCAGGAGTAGAGCAATTATTCCATATAGCCAAGAGCCAGGTTTAGTTGAAAGAACCCTTTAGAGTTCTCAATTTGTCCAGCAAATGGCCAAAAATATGATGAGCTTATCAGAAAACGTAACTGAGGGCATGCGCACCTCTTAAAACTGTGTAATTTTTGGCTTGAAATCTCACAAAACCAGGCTTTTCTTGTGAGATTTGACCTGCTTCCCACTTCAGACTATGACAGCAAAATGATAGGGAAAAAGGTTGTTTGGGCTGTATTGGTGTTCCTGATCTCCATAGAAATGCTCAAAAGTATTTTGTCCATTATGACAAGTGTCCAAAACTTCTGTGTGCTGAGCATTCTGTAGCAGTTTTATAATATAGGATGAAATGTTTTGTCCCTAATCAGGGGAAAAAGAGTTATTGAGGGAACAGAAAGTGCTTGAGGTGTTCAGGTACTGAGAAACACAAACTCCAAGTCCTGGAACATAATCATTCATTCACCATCTTGCTACAATTTTACTTCTACAGTCTTTACATCCCCAAAAAAGAAATCATGACTTGCTCAAAATAAAGCTCGTTTATCATAGATGGGAGAAGTCAGTCCTTCTGACCTCATTGATCAGAAATGACTACATTACTAGAGATAAAGAGTTCAACTGTTGAGGAAAAGACTCATGACTGAAGAAAATTTCAGGCTTCCTCTGGCTCAAACTTCATGTAATTCACGGCCAGGAACTAACCAGACCTATTAAGGGTTGGCGTCAAGTTGAATGACATCCATGCAGGCTCTTCAGTGCATGGACTACCTTTTTGTAATCTACAGTCTTAGCACAACACTGTTCTGTTCCATGACGAAGCTCTTAGGTGCTATTACTGTGCATATACTGGTAAGAAATGCCAACGCAAACAAATTAATCAGAAAACAGAAAGAAATGATTCTACATGCACTTCTTTTGTATTTGTCCCAAACCAATCAATTGCTATCAACTCTAGCAATATCAGACCCTTGTATTCATCATGTGATACTGATCTTAGAAATGGCTGGAATTGCTAAGTTTGGGCAATTTAAAAATATGAAATGCTGGAAAATATGGATGAAATTTATTGCTGTTTTCCCTTCAGTTTTCAGCCAGCTAAAGAACTGCTAGCCATTTCTGGACAGAGGATTGGAAATATTTTCATTTCCTTAGCTCCATGTCCTGCTAAACTGGTTCCAGAGGACCAAGTTTGTTCAGAGAGGAACAGAAAACTAGGTTGCCTTCTTACAATAGATTTAAGATGATTTTTTTTTTTTTACGTATTTCAGAAAGAAAGAAAGCATGCAGCAGTAATCAACCTGGAAGAGTTCATTGTTATCACCTTCTCTGTTCTTCACTGATCTAGTTCTCATTGGAAATAAAACATATGGATTAGAAAACCATCTGACTTAAGTTTAGAAATTATTATAGTGACAAAAATGAAGCAGGAACTTTGCTGAGTTTTCCCAATACTGACTGTTTAAAATTTAGACCTGTCTTTCATGCGAAGTCATCTAATCATGAGTGTTATGCTCTCTTGCAGTACATCCCCCTGGCCTAGCAGGCTCAAGCTCACCTGCAGGAGCAGCAAGGAAAGGGAGCTGTTAAAAATTTAGTTACAGGTTTTAGTACCTTAAAATAAACTCAGATCAGCCTGGACAGGAGGTGGGTTTTTTTCTTTTTTAAAAACCATCACCACATTCCTACAGTTATCCAAACAACAGCCCATTATATAGCGAGCACTCAATGGTCCTTATGAGAGCTACACAAAAGGCTGATCTTTTCTAAGGCTTGTAAGAATTTATCATCACTGTCATCCTTAAATTTACTCTTCTATTGGAATTTCCTCCTTGTTTGACAACTGCTTTTTCCTTCCATCTATCACAATTTAGGGTGACTAATCAGGTTAGTCACAAACCCTTCAGAAATATACCCTCCAGGGCACTTTTTATTTTAGCTTGGGGAGGAAAGCATTTCAATTTATAACATTTAACAGAAGCCTCTATGTTGTAGCCATGAGGGTTTCTCTTTAGTTCAGATTTGCATATGCAAATTATCCAAACATCAGTTCAGTTCTCCCTTTATACAGATGGATGAGATTTAAGGAAAGGAGAACGATCTGGAGATTGGAGGAGGAGAAGGCAGTTCAGGAGATCCGTCTCTGCTCTGCTACAGCATCATTGCAGGACCTGCAGCACTATAAAGTGGATGTAATAGGCTAGACATTAATAGTTACTAATTAATTGGTCTGTAAGGCAGATGAAACAATTATTATCAAGTTTGTGAAAAAGTACAGACAATTTCAGAGCTACTGTTCAGTGAAGGGAAGCAATGAAACTTCAAAGAATGACATTCATGTAACTTCTGAGACATCACAAATGTAGACGATGCAGCTACAGTACCTGGGAATTTAGGGATCACTGAATTGTAGAAAAACAGATGGGCAAGCAGGAACCCCTGACCCGGTTCCTGACAAATGTTCATCTAATCCATGGATTCCTAAAGCACATCCCACAGACTTTGCATTTTTGTGGAGCATATGGGGGATGGGAATGAAGGGTGTGGGGAGGTGTCTCAGCCAGATCTAAACAATAGAAATCCCATTAGCACTGGGATAAACCAGCTGCATGAAAAGCCCTGTGAGGAGCAATGCTAGGAGTTCACAAACTGGAAGAGGCTACAAATAAATTGTGTAACCTGTGCTTAAAGACTGCCAGTGATATAAAATTTTGCAAGCTCCCAAGATAATACATTCCTGCTCTTTGCTGCACTAACAGGTAAAATACTTTTCCTAGTGTCTCACCTTGACTTGAAGCTCATTATTTCTTGTCCTGCCCTTGGTGGCTGTGAGGAATACATGCTCCTTTTCTCTTTGCAGATCTCTTTTACATATATGAAAAGTGAGTACCAAGAAATTATTCTACAAATACATTTATCATAAGATGAAAAGAGAAAGGTAGCACCACATGATACCAAGGGGGTGAAGTGTTTAAAGGTTCTTTTTTTTTTTGTATCAGTGTTAATTTAAAAGATCAGTCGAGAGCAGGAGGCTAACAGGATTAGAAATTGAATCAAAAAAGGATAGGAGTTCAGCACAGAATAAGGAAAGAAGTGAGAAAATTAGATAAAGTTTATATTTTGTAATTGACCAAACCTGATGAACTTCATCCTAGAATATTTTGAAAGTGGACTGAAATTATCTTAGATACCTCTGGTTATCTTTGAGAAGACAGGAAAAGCTAAGCCAGATACCAGAAAACTAGGAAAGGTCAAATGTTTTACCTGTCTTCATACAGAGCAAGGGAAAACAGAGGAGCATGAGAATTACGGACCAGCTTGTCTATATTTTCAGGTCCAGGAATTATCAAGCAACTTAGTTGTTTGGAAGCACCTGGGAAAAGAAAAGGAATAACAGCCAGTGTGAGTTTGTCAAGAAAAAACCATGTCATCTTATTTCCTTTAACATAGAAGTAGTGAACAGAAACAAAAGTTTGATTTTGTTTAATTCACCATGGCTGATAAGATGATAGGCCTTAACCTGAAGTAGGAATGATTCAGAATAAGCTGATAAGAAAATATTTTAGAAATGAGACTCATGAAGCAGTAAGCCAGGTTGCTTTAAGAGCTTGTAGACTGTGCGCTGGTGGAGATCTCTATGAACAGGTCAAAGCAATATCTATCAGGAGTGATTTAGACACTGCTGAGATTGTTTCAGGGGAGAGGAAGGGATTGGATGACCTCCAAAGATTCCCCTTAGCCTTGTTTTTATGGGGTTGCCTCCTTTTCTCTAGACTGAATGAGCCTCATTCTTTCTGCCTCTCCTCATCTCTCCTGTTCTCCAAGCCTCTGATCACTCATGTTTTTCTCTCCTAAATGCTCTTCAACTGCCGCACTTCTTTCTTGCAGTGTGACGGTAAGAATTACTAGGTAGATGGTCTCAAGCCCCTGGCACATGCCAGAATGAGGGGAAGGGATGCAGGATCAGCTAGTTCTGCCAGAAAAACACCCAACTCCCAACCCATCTTTAAAGGAAAACCTACCACAACATAACAATGAATAAAAAGTGGATTTTTTTTTTTTGTCTCATCTCTTTGTAAGTTCATATAAAGCCACTCCTGCATTTCCTGCTTACCAGCTGAGGAAGAGATGTTTGAGTACTCCAGCTCTTTTGGAGATCTCCCATTCTCAGAAATTTCCTACTTTAAGATAACGTCAGCATTCCTCTCTGCCCCAGTTGCCTGCTTTTTCAGCCTGAAGTGAAAGGAGTCTCAAAAATAACAAAGCTAAAAAAAATAAAGACGGCATGAATTACTATATTCTTCTCATGGTACAATGATGGAGAAAGGTCCCCATGTTAGGCGGGGGGAGACATGTCACTGTTGCAATACTTAAGAATCAGAAGTGATTCACTGCGCAGAGCAAAATAGCAGCTGTGTTCAGATCTCAGCCATTCACTGGAGTGAGAGCTGGAGAGAAAGAATAGTTTTCACTCATAAAAATGAGTATGTGTCTTTATTCTGTCATGGGATAATGATGCACCTTGGGCCTGATCCAAAGCTCCCTGAAATCCAGAGAAACACTCCTGTTAGCCTCTGTGCACCCTGAACCAAAGAGGACAATCTTTTGGAGTAGGATGAGCTTCCCCTTGTTCTTCTTTTCTCTCCACATGGGAGTTCCACACCACTGCTGGCCGCCCCTACAAATAAACCTGACCATCAACAAATAAAATATGCAAGGCTGGCAAAAAGATACTTGAAGACCCATCAGCAGCTCAGGCTGCAAATCTCAGTGCTTGCAGGCATACTGTACAGTGTAGATGTCCAAGGCACAGCTCTCTGCCATGCCATCCCTGCAGCAGGTGACAAGTCCCCTGGCAGCTCATGGCCTCAGGGCCACCCACCTGCAGCAGCTCCATATGCACAACTGCATGGGGAAAAATACAGATGCTGTTCTGCAGCTTGCTGATCTCTCTGAAAACAGTAATTTCTCTCAGAGGGTCAGTTTTTGATCAGAAGCATCAGCCCATTCTTGAGGAAAACAGCAGGAGCAGGAGAGAGAGAGGGCAGGATTATCTCTTTTGGTGACAAACTGCCCTGGATTGACTTAAAATCCATCCTAAAACTGCATTTGTAGTTTATGTTGAGATTAAAATCATATCGCCTGAATTGCCTTGAAAATTCCTAATCATAACATGAGAAACCTGTGATATTTCTACAGAATTATCTCTGGGAGATCAAGGGTCTGTGACAGACCTTGCTTCTAATATACTGCAAAATATACTTGTAATATACTTAAAAAAAGACAAACTGAAGCAAGCTCCTCTGTTTGCCTAAGTGAAGAAAATTGCTGCTTAGATAATTTTAAAAAAAGGAGACTCATTCATTCTTTTCTATGTTGCACCAAAACTCTCTGAAGATTCAGAGGCACTTCTAACTGCAGTCTAAGATGGTCTGGAAGAGGAAGACCTCCTGAAAGCTTTAGAGCAGTAGCCCTGTGATTGCATTACAGCATACCCTTGGCTTGGGGTTTTTTTTTTTGTTTCCTCATTTTGTGGGGGTTTTTGTTGTTTGTTTGGTTGGATTTGTTTGTGTTTCCAGAAAAGTCACAGGAAAGAAAAGAAATGAAGAAACTTTAACAGCAGCCTTCCCTCCCCCAACTCTACAGAGAGCCATCTCACCCGATAAAGGGCAGTCCTGGAAGGATTCTGCACTCATTTTCTGCCAGAAGCATTTGAAAAAACATTTGGGCTCCTACAGAACAGGGCACCTTTTCTGAATAGGTATCTGCACTGTGAAAGACAATTGATATTCTTCTTTTGGCCTCTTCCCCATGCAGCAGTGGTTTATAAAGGCAGAGAAACAGAGGAAAGGATCAGATCCGAAAGGGAGTGCTAAATATTTCACTTTCTTGTTGGCTGGGAAAATCAAATATGACATCTCTCACCAACCAGGAGGTTGCTTCTGGCTCTCTCTTGTTGTCTTGGGTTTTGGGTTACACATCATGTTAAAAGGTTTGGGGCAATGACGTGGTGAAATTAGAGAAAAACTTTATCTGGAGGCAACCTGAAACAAATACCGAGAAGGGAGGAATGTTTTACAGCTGGGATATAGTGCTAGATTTGTGCTGGGGATTTTTCAGGTGTTGGGCACCTCACTCCTTCCCTGACTGTTGGAATCCTGAAACAGAAGGTACCCAATGATGTCCAGAGCCCTCCTGCTTGTCCTATTGTAAACGCTGTGTGCAAGCCGTGCCTGGAGCAGCACCCAGCACCGTCCTGGTTTGCTGTCACACCCCTACGGCCTCCTCATTATCCTGGCTCCTGGGAGGACCCAGTGGGCTTGGTAGGTAAGGACTCAGGTGAGCAGCTGAAGGAGGGTGTGCTTGCTGCCCAGCAGCTGCTCAATGGCCCATGCTTAGAGACTCCATATCGGATATTGGCGTCAAGGTGCCTGCATCACACAAACCACTGGTGAAACTGGACATAGTTGTTATCGCGTGCTGGAAGCAAAACAATGCCTGGACTGGTAGGGGTTATTCTGTGACAAAGATGCCCAGGTAAGACCAGCCACGAATAGCTAATGTCCTCGAAGGAAAGACTTCACGTTGTATGGTGATCACCCCAGCACCTTCCATAGTAATTACCCTTTGACTCTATAATTCATGTGACATTTGCGAACAGGAGCCATGTTAGGGAGGTACACAGAGCTGTTCCAAAACATGGGATTGTCTTCTCTAATTTGCAAGTTTTCTTTAAATCTGCCCCTCTTTTTCCAGCTGTGTGTATGTGTAAGTGTCTGCAGGGGAAGGTGGGAAGCAGGTACAGCAGGAGTTATTTTCTGCCCTTGAGATGTTGCCAGCACATTTCCTCTGAGGACTTTGGCAAATGTTCCTGCAGACACCGTACTGTGAGAACAGGCTCTGCTTCCTCTTCACTTTATGGCAGCAATGACCTCTTATTTGGCTGCAGCTAGACTTTTTATTACTGGAAATTGTTGTATGGATATGCTGGAGATGTAAGAACGATGAAAACATGGGCTCCTGCTACCAGCCTGCATTTCTTTTGTTGTGCAAAGTTAGTCGTTCATTGCCTAATTTGACTTTAAGAATGTGTTTATTCCCTCTTGTGCATCCTCATCCCTGTGCATCAAACCTTATGTTTAATCCTCCGCACACACATATAAATACAAATATATGAGCGTGCATCCATATACAAACACACACACAGAGCAACATCTACAGGTATTTGAGGCTTAATTCAGTGTTGTAAGCTGCAGGAAAAATTGTATTTCCTGTGGTCATAGATGTTTCAGTGGAGTTTCAGTGTGCTCCACCCTAGGCCATGGCAAGAGGAGGAGAATAAGTGTGTGGGTCACACCCACTTGGCCAGAGAAATTCATCTGGCTTGTGTGCCCATAGTGAATCACTGCATCAAGCTGCTCCTCGATGGCCATGGCCCCTCTGGGCTCTCTCCCTTTGTGTGATTAGAAGCATGACAGACATACAAATAAGTTCCATCATTGCCATCAGTAATTATCTACCCAGACCATGTGCTGGTACTGTTTCCATACTGCCGTGATGGCCCTGCACAGACTCATCCTGGGAGAGGGAAGGCTGAAGTCTGGTGATGTGATGGGCAAGGGGTGAAACATGCAGGTGTCATGTGCCTCCAGGAGTGCTCACGGTTCATCCTCATGGAAGGGCTGGTCCCTGCTCAGCTAGATGTGTTTGGGTCCAGTTCTCAGTCTGAAATCCACATGTAGCCATGTCTTAAGTATTCCATGTCAGTACGAGACTTTCACAATGGTTTGGCAAGATCATACAGCAGCACTGCTTTGAACTCTAGAACAGCGAGTAGGACTTATATTCTATCTGTTTTTTAATTGGGAGGTTAAAGATTTTTCCTTTTTTCATCGTGTAGAAAGATAACAAGCTTTTGCTACTTCAAGGGGAGGTTTGCAATTCACTTTTTTGCTCTCACAGTACTGGGAAAACCTCATCTTTTTAGGTCTGTTAAGAGGAATCTTGGTAGTGTTTGCTTATGGTGGTCATTCCTTAGCACAGAAATACTTTCTCCTAAACGCTCATAGGCATTTAAATTGAAATAGTCCTGCCCAAACAAGCAAAAAGCTCTTAACTTGTTCACACTAGTGGTTCTAATTAAATTTCCTTTTTAGGGTTTGTTAACATAGGTCAAAGCCCAGGTCTGAACCCTGCCTCACAGTGTGTTCCCACTGCTAGTGCAGGCTGCTCTGCCTCAAGCATTGAGAGTCCTGGCGTCCCCTGCAAGGACAGAGTGTCTGGCTCAGATGGAAAGCTCGGCTCTAGTCTGTGCTGTTGTTTGAATGGAGATGAAGAGGAAGCTCCCAAGCACCCCTCAGCCATTTCTGATCAGTTTGTACCAGGCTCCCCCTTTGTCCAAGGCTCCTGCCCTTTCCAGCTCTCCTGCCCAAGAAATTCTCCATCCCATCTTGAATGAAGCCACGACGTCCACTTTCTGTTCTATTTTAGACTGAATTTTAACATTGCCTTCATTATAAGGTGTATTTAGGCACTTTATGGTGGGACATGGATGTTCACAGTCACAGATGGCTACTGAGTATTTTTCAGGTCTCTGTGAAGAAGCTGCCCTGATGCTAATGTCTTCACCGCTTTTCATTAAGGTCAGAAAACAAAAGCTGGGCCTTCATTTAACATTTTCACCATGCGTATCCATTGCGCGTGCCTGTGTATGTGAGGGTGGAAGCTGCGTTCGCACAGAGGAGACAGACAGAGGAGCTTTTGGCTGGAATCACAAGGTTGTGAAACGCTCGATGCCTTGACCTGTAACACGCGACTGTAAATTCCTCCGCTCTTGTTATGTTTTCCAGGGGTCATGGTCTTTAACAGTTTACTTAGTGGAGGAGGAGGAAAGAAGCCCTTTGTATTGTTGAGCAGCGGACGATAGTTTCCCTCATCCTGGCAGCTGGCGCTGACACAGGGCTGTTCTTCAGGTGTTACTTTGATGGATGGTGCCCCTGACGCCCACGGAGCAGCAGGGGTGGTGGCAGCCTCCACTTACCCGGCTTTGGTTGAAGAAGAACCTGTGGAGTCTGCCCAGGTGGGACCTGGCGCTGCCATTCCAGCATTTTCATTGCATTTCAGACAGAGACTGAGCTTTGCTCCAGCCTAATTGCCGATGGCAATGGCCTGCTGAAGCAAACATTTGCTGTGATGCAGTGCACGCACAACCGAGCGCTTGCCGTGACAGGTCTGCATTAGTACGAAATCCAGCAGCAGATTAAGTGAGGCTGGATTCCTGGGGCTAAAGACCTTTAGTATCTCCAGAGGGGGGAGGAGCAGATGCTATTTTATTGTGCTGTAAACCATCTTCGCACAGCAAAGCAACATGACACTGTGTGATCTCAGTGGGTCACGGCTCCCCACTTCAGCCTGGGATGTTCCTACATCCGTGATTATTTTGGTACTCAGGGACACCACGGTGCTGAGATAGCTGCTTTGAGTCATGCTCCCAAAGGCACTACCAGCTCCTCTTTGGCTGGTGGCAGTGCAAGTCTGAACTCCATGTTCCTAGTACTGGTAAAAATAGCACCAGGTTACTCCAAGTGTCCCTGGCAGAGCCAGAGTTGAAAGCTCCCAGGACAGTCAAACCTCATCTGGGATAAAGAGCAGCCCACACCTGGTTTTTACTCCGTGGCACTGTGATTAAGAGGAGGAGAAGAGGGTTCAGACTTGGCAAAAGTGAAGATTGAAGGGCTTTCCATGCAAGCAATTCACCCTGCTGCCTCAAAAAATGTTGTCTCTTTTTGCAACAGCTTTGAGATTACAAGGAACTATAGCAGAGCCCAAAGTGACTGCTGGCAGCACTTGTTGTGTTGTGACACCTGGGCTAGGAAATACATTGTGTGAACTTAAACTCTGTTCGGATGTGAGGAAACAGGAGCATATCCTGAGCATAGCTAGGCGTGACCCCCAACCCCGTTCATGCAGTAACCCGCATCCACACATCTCATAGATTTGCTGTCAGGTCCTGATCCAAGGTCCATTGAAGAGAAGTCATTCAGTGTACTGCTGTAGGTTTGGGATGTAAAGGACTTAAGCTTTTTAAAAAACTATTTCCACTACCTTTTTTCTCCAGGAGAAGATAGTCCTGCCGTGTTAGCTTGTTGTCCAGAGAGCTAAGGACAAACATGCTGCCTGCCAGCCTCTGACACCACTTGTGCTTAAAGAATTTGCCAGCCAGCATTAAAAGCTTAACAGAAAAAAAATAGAAAGACAAAGATACACAATTTCCTCTCTGTGTGCCTGTATTGCAGAAAATAAGGTGACAAAAAAGGCGTACAAGTAGCATGGCTGTGAAGGCAAACTATGAGACTCTTCCAAGCCTCAAAATATTGGTAAGGTGAAGGTTTCACGTGCTTACATTTCACATGGAGAGTGGAAGTGAAAAAATAGTTTCTGGTGCAAACATACAAACCCCCTCTCCATTCCCATATCTCTTTTTCTGTGTCTTTAACCACACGTCTTTCCACCTTTTTAATTTTAAAACGCATGTGGGTTAAGCCTAGAATTTCCTGTGGCTAAGAGGAATGGGGTCTGATTGAACGTAATAAGGGACAGTCTAAATGAAGTGCTTGGACTTGCCCCGGGCGCTTCTATCTGCAGGTGCTGGGAGCCCTTGCCAATGCGAATGACTTTTTGGAACACAAGTGATTATTTACTGCTGAACCAAGCCAAAGGCTATGCTTCTCCTTGCAGCTTGCAGCCCTCGGCCTCCAACAGGAAATGTATTTAGTTTTCAAATCCCTCTCCGACCAAAAAGAAATTCCAGCAAAATAGCAATAAACATCCAGAGAGTCTCCTCTTCTGTAGGGGAAAAAAAAAAAAAAAGCTAAAACCCATGAGCTTGGACTTAAAATGAAATATCCTGTGACTAATCTATTCTAGGACCTGGATGGGGTCAGGTTGTTGTGTGTGGGAGTCAGCAAGAGGACCTGGGAGAAGGCTACCCCACCCCATTTGCCACCCACCCCCCCGTTTTAGAAACTCCAAATATCACCAACACGATGTTTTCAAACAACGATTGCAAAAGAGTTCACTGTTTGATCCTCCTCTTCTCAGTTTGTCATTGATTTCCCCCATCAAAATAGTTTGTGCAACGAATCCCAGCTGTATCGCTGGCACTTTGCTAGCCAGTAAATACAATCCAAATGTTAATTCTTTGGAGCTGAGAGCTCCGTGCCAAGACATGAATAATCTGTGCGAGGCTAAACAAACAGTTTATTGACAGGGTGGGGTGGGGTGCAGGTGGGGGGTGGCTGGGCTGAGAAGCAGGCAAACCCAACCAGAAGGACATCAAAGCTGCTTCTGTCAGAAGACTCAGTCACATGTGATTTGTTTTCTCTCGCCACTAATTCAGTTACGTGTTAAACTACTAATATTCCCAGGCAGCAATGCGAGCGCTTTGCAGCCCAAATGCAGGAGGCGGGAGAAGCAGATGTTTGTCCCCTGCCCATCCAAATTTACCCTCTTTGTCTTTTTTGTTGTAGGAACGCGGTGGGTCTGCGTGGGTCCAGAGATCCAGCAGCCAGGCAACTCGGTAGGTTCGTTTCTGCTTTATACATGGGGGAAAAGAGGCAGTTTGGAAGTTAATAGTGGCATTGCTCTGGCAGCTGATGGGAGTGTGGCGGGCTATTTTACTGAAATTTAAACCAATGGATTGAAATTAGCTTTTTTAAAATTTTGCACCTTCTGCCTTTTCCAGGTTATCCATGTGGTCAAGACCAGAAGCAGGATTACAGCTTAAATCCCCTGAGTCCCAGGCCAGCTACAGTGCAGATCACTCATTGGAAATACTACTGGACCCCAATCCCTGCTACCTGCTGTAGTAATCCACTTTGCAAATTTTGGGCCAAAGGCAGGACAGGATCCCAGGAATGCCACCCAGCCATGTCTCATCCCTCTTCCAACCTGCTGCACCATTGCAGCAGGCTGTCTGGACTGGTTTTTTTTTGCGAAGGACTTGATTGCACTTGAAACCCAAACTAAGTAAAATACACAGACACAAATTTAAGTCTTAATTTTAAAAATAAAAGATACATTCCAAATTTAAAGGTGTCACATGCTGGGGCATTGTAGGAGCAGGTAATTGGGTTTTATTCCATTTTCCAACTGCACTGAAAGGGCAGGTATCTCTATTTGTCCACTCCTCCACATGGCAAAGAGGGTCCTTCCCACCTGGTGGTGTGCCAATGCTGGCAGTGTCCCTGTTGGAGACATGGTCACTTTGTTGATAGACCTGCCCAGGCTGAAGCTGGGAGGGGATGGAGGGGTTCCTGGGCTGCCAGCACAACCCTCAACACCCAGCATCACACAGGCAGGGGAAGGCGAGGGCCTGCAGCATGATGGTTTAATAAATAAACGGCAGGAAAAGTCACTGGTGAGGGGTTTGTGATGACAGGTTATGGAGTCGCATGCACAAGTAGTTAAGTCTGTCCAGGGTTAATCTAACTCAGGTACTGATGTGGGCATTTAGATAGTGGATAACTCATGCTGTCATTAACCTGTCAGCATTACAGCAGGAAGATTATATCTTCACAAGAATATATTGATCTGGAAAGGGACGTGTTAGGCATGACCAAGCTTTTCCTATGCTGCCTTTTACCACCTGCTTTTCTCCTGATCAAAGATGCTTAACATGTGTGGTCAGTGCAAGGAAAGCCATGTTTTCCTCTAGGCTGGAGAGATGTTTCTCTTTGTCCTCTTCCCATTATCTTGGGTACAATCTAAATATCTGGTTACTTACACAGCCCCTTCCTTTTCATGCTAGTGGAGCAGTGAAGACAAGATTGGTGTCTCTGTAGGTCTACCACAGCCTTGTGCAGAGAGCCTTGCACTTGCTCTGTGTGTGTGGTGTGTGTACCGTAGGACATTGCTGGAACTGGTAAGTCCCCTCTCAGCAGATGGCTTACTGGCTCAAGGGTTGCAGTGTGGTGAAGTAGATCCCCAGATTTTTCATCAGAATTGGTTCCTTCAAATATTCAGACCTCGGGAAGAGTTTGACAAGATGTGGTGCCTAGAGATGCATTCCAGCAACTGGTTTCCTTCAAAACCCACCAGAAAATGACAGCTTATAGCCTCTGTTTGGGGTGAGGCTGGACAACGGTGTGCAGGACACAGGGAGAGGACAAGGGTTACAGCCATAAATATGTTGTTATTTAAGTGCACTGAAAAGGTAAAATTAGGACTATTGCAGTGACAAATCCACCTAAGGTAAATGGTGTTTTAAAGGCAACAGAGTTCACCTGGTGGCATGGCACAGAATATCGATTCCCAACGGGGAAGTAACTTTTCCCAGCTTGGGGCAGGAGGACTAGAGATGGTTTCCAAAACCACGGCATGGTCATGTTTGCAGTGCTTTCAGATGACCACTTGAGGACAGGACCATGTGGTAGCCCATGGGAAATCTAGGCAGTTGGCAGACATGCAAGGACTAAAAGTGTAGCAATGAGCCATGCTTAGCAGTGGGACATGTTGTCCCAGTCCTGACTGGCATCAGGATTTCTGACAGCACGGTGATGTCAGCCAAAGGTAGGATTTTTTCCCTCCCTACCCCATGTAGGTAACGTGAAAACAGAAAAACATTCCGAAGCAAAGTTTTTCAGTATGAAATCAACAAAATTCCTTAGCATTGGCATAAAAATGCTAGTATTGGCATTCCTTACACTGGGTACAAAGCTGCATTTCTCTGAGCTGTGCTGATGAAACTTCCAAAGGCAGGTAACATTTCCGTTTGTGTTCCTGATTCCCTAGCTTTGGGGACGGGGACAAGAAGCTAGTTAAGTTGAGCTGAATGTTTTTTGCTCATTGCTTACATGAGAAGATAAAGGTAACCGATAGTGGAGACAGTCCCCAGTGGCTCTGCACAGGCTCTTGCCCTCCAGACCTGCTCCCGACAGGGGCTGATCATGGAAAGGGGGAGAAAGTGATTGTGCTTTCTTTCCCCACACTTACCCCAAAGAACTGCCCAAGATGTGAGTAGCATTAAAACACTGTCATCTTTCTTTCCCCTGCGAGTGTCTGCTTGGCACAGCCTTGTATTTCCAGGGTCTGACTGGAGTAACCTGGGGAAGCATGAGAGGCCAACAGTCTCCCAAGAGCTGTCAGACTTGGCATCCAAATGTTGACATTGTTTAGACAAATCCTCACTCTAAGCCTCCTGAGGTGAAATTAGTTTTGATACTGCAGAGGGAACTGACAGCTCTTGGTTTAGGAAGGTGTAGGTTCAATGAGCACGCATGGCTGGTCCCAAATCTTCCTACCTCCAACTGGGAATCTCTACCATTTGCGAGTTCTGGAGCGCTGGTGGATGTCCACAGGGCATTATGCACACATGCACATGCATGCACGCACCGTTCAAGTGCTCATAAAAAGTGCCTGCATTTTATGTATTCAAGCAAAACCCGGGCTCTGGGTGAATGGAAAAGTGGCACTTCATCTCCCCTGAAACACAATCACAAATTAGGACTCGACATTAAGATCAAAGCAAAAAGCTCGCTAACCTATGTGTCTGCACATGACACCCTTGGAGCAAACTCTTCCTCCCCAACCTCCCAGCTAAACCAGCCCTTTGCGAAGAGGCAATACTGCCTTAGCAGGGACGGAACAATCATGGCAATTCCTTGCGCACTGGCCACACAATAATATACCACCAAAAAAAAAAAAAAAAGGAAAAAAAAAAGAGAGGAAGAGAAACGAGTGTTCTTAACAAAAGCAGAATAATATGCTAAGGCAAGGCTCTCTGTGATCTGCTGTTTGAAAGCAGGCGGGCATTGAGTTGTCGTTACCAGCCTCCATCATTTGAGGGCACCCTAGTCTTTGATGTTGGCTGCAATTAGCTGCGGGAGTAGTGTAGCAGCCATCTCTCGTGATGGCAAGTCTGTCTTTCATTGAAATGCTCTCTTTCCTCCAACCCTCCAGGTCAATGCTGCTGGGACTTGCTGCTTTACTGATGGCAGGAGCACATGCTGGGCTCGCAGATCACCAGCCTTATTGGTGTGTTGGGGATTGGAGGTGAATTGCCTAAAGGAGGGATGCGCTGGCATGCCAACACTGCTATTGATTAATGCTAATTATCATTTAATTTAACCTCCAATTAGTTTTAATCAATTGTCACATTCTCCCTGAGTATTACTGCGAGGATGATGTACAGTAAGGAGGATAATTGTCTTGAGCTTTTCCTTGCTTCCCAGATGGCTATTTTCTATTCTTTCCTTCCTTTTGCTTTTAATAGAGCTGGGTGAATAATTTATTTGCCAAATTTAGCTGCTGCTTCTTCTTGTGCCTCAGAACTGCCTGTAAGCATAGTTCGAGTCTGTTGCTTGGTCCAAAATTTCTCATCACAGAATACCCGTTCTCGGTCTGTACGATGTGTTACAGCCATTTGATCCTGGAAATTCAAGCAGGGTGGTTTCACTTTAATCAGGCATGTGGTGGGGTCGCATGGCCCTGGCCCCAGTGTTGCTGTCAGTCATAACTCTGGGGATCCAGTTTTGCATGAATTTTCCATCACCATTTCTTAAAAGAATGGTCACATTCACATAACAAAAACCCAGAGCACTGCCTTTCAAAAAGGAAAAACGGAGAGAAGGAGGACTTACATCTGTCCATTGGAGTAGATAATCTCCAGGTCTTGAATCCAAGCTCTGGCAATCAGTGAACATCAACTCAACTTGTTTTCCCAAAGGACTAACTCCTTTCTGTTACAGCACCAGCCCTCTTAACACTCTCCTATGTGGTCTTCCCACTAGAGCTGGAGAGACTGGTTTTGTCTGAATATCGCTATGACGGTCTGGCCTTTCCATGTTGTATTTGAATGGATGGTCACAGAATATATTCAGAGGTACTTGTCCAATGCTAATAATAGCCCTATCTGTCCAAGTGAATTACAAATCAAGCATCAATTCATTAATCCCCCCCCCCCCCCGATTTTGCATACATCGCTGATGAAACACCAGGCAGCATTCCCTGAAGGTCAATAAATTAGGGCAGTTATCCAAAATTACCTTCTGAGATCTCTCTGAAAGCTAAGGGAAAAGAGAGCGGAGCACAGTCCCATCTATTCTTGCCGAGGATCAAAAGCAACTCAACAATACCTCAGGGCATCAAAGACAGCTGATAGATCTAACAATAACATCTTGGAGCCCTGATATTCATCCGTAACCTGGACTGCCCGTGCAGTGCACTCTCTGTGCTGTACTCCGTCTGTACCCAGACCGACACGGGTCAAGAAAGGCTGAGACAGTCAGGTACTCGGGGAATTCGCTTCCCTTCACAACTTTTTCATTAACCATGCCCACACTTGAAGAACAGAAACAACGCAGCCAGATTGCCAGCATCCAGTAATAGCTTGTTTGGACGCCTTTTCTGCACTTCCCAGAGTTATCCTGCACCCACCAGCTGTCCCAATTTCAGGTGGGGCGGTTTCTCCCCCACCAGCCCTGCCACCGGGCTGCTGTGGCACTGATCAAAAGCTGTGGCAGATAAGGTGGGTTCAGTTCAGCTTGTGGGCAGGTCACGTCCCTGCCACCAGTGCCACTGCTCATCTTTGAGCCTCCACCACCTCCTGAAGCAAGGAGGTGGTGGTGCAGGACAGTGGCCATACCCCCGGCCCTGCTGCGGTCTGCTGGCAAGACGCGGGCGCCTGATCTCCAAGGGGCTTCCTCCCTTCCCTGCAGAAAATATGAAGAACCTTTTCACCGGAGGACTGAGCACCTCCCTTGCGATAGAAATCAGGAGGACTTGGGTGCCTTGTAGGAAAGACATACTTCATCATAGGACTATGTCCTGACTTTTTTTCTTTTTAAATTTAGTTTCAAAAATAAAAGATCAGCTTATGTGTACAACTGAGGTCTTCCTCTTCCTACCCAACCCATTCTGTCCCCAATGGGTCAAGTTACATGGGCTCAGATGTCCCAAGCAGATAGTTATGACTTGGTTTAACATTATTTCATTATAACCATTTAAGTTACAGGAGAACTTTAGTGAAAAATAAAACTATGGTAAAGCAAATCCATTGCTCCATAGAAACGAAAGCTGACCCTGCACTCGCCTCTGTGCGTGGGCTGGATAACAAACCCATTGTAAGATTAAAATTAAAAAAGAAGGAAAGCCAAAGCTTGTTTTGTTCGTATAAACGTGGGACTTTCGATTTACTTTTCACAGAGCTTTGACTGGGCAACAGAAGAAATGTGAGCTATCTCACAATGTTCCCTTGGCATAACATGGTGCTTTCAGTCTCATTATTATTGCATTATATGTAGCACATCTGTTACTGGTCAGGAGCCAAACTATTTAATTCTATTAGATACATCTATACAGCTAAGTGATAATCTACACCAGGTTTATGGAACAAGCACTTAATTCTTGGCAGGGAGCAGCTCAAGACTTGATACAAGAGCAACAGAATATATGCAGTGTAGTTGTAGATCAGTGTCAGAAACTGGCCAGAAATCATTTCTGCATTCTTCGGCATGCAGGCATTCCAGTGTGGGAAACTATTCATTCAATTTATTGTTCTAACATCTGTAAGTTATTGCACAGGGGGGAGGGGAGAGGGAGAAGAGGAAAACGCTCAGAGGGAAAAACGTTTACCTAACAAAATGCTAACTCTTTCAGGGGGTTTCATGTCAGCACTCTGTAAATAATAGGAGCCTTTTAATGCACATGTGGTAGTATTTACTTTGCGGAGAGGTACGCAGAATCCTGTCTTGTTCAGAAAGTGTTGTGCCCTGATGCTGCTCAGGCATATAGGTTTTGCTGCATGTATTTTGTTTTAATCCATCTTTTATCTTGCTGAACACAACTACCAAAACCAATGTCACATCACATCACCTCTGCTTGCAAGCACCCACAGCGCAGGCTGAACCTCGGGATGCTGCACTGGAAGAAGGAGTTCAGCTCCTCAGCTGGTGCGAGACGGCTCTGCTCCCCTCGCAGGGCACGCAGAGCTCTGACGGTTGCCCGCTGGCAGTCTGGATCCCCGGGCTTTTCCCCTTCTTTCCAAACTCTGGGAAGGAAAAGCCCCTAAACCGTGTGTCCTTCCGAGAAAGGCAAGTAAACGTGGTTTTACCCCAATTTTAGAGAGGAGGAGGAAGGGCACTGGGAGGTGATGACTTGCTCAGGGTTGCACAGGATGTCTGCAGCAGAGCTGGAGCCAGGGCCAACTCTCTGAACTGTCAACAGTGCTTCTACCTTCATCCACCAGACCATCCTTCCTTCCTCTACGCTGAAGAACTGAAACAATTCTGAAAAGAAAAAAAAGAAAGAGAGGGTCTCCACCTGCAGTTTTCTGACCTTCCACTGACAGGACTTTTCCTACCCCACCCCCCCCGTTTTTGGGGGTTTTTTTTGGTCTCTCAGTGGAAGTAATTGGATCTATTTCTGAAGGAAGTGATGTCAGGAGACCTGGGTGTTCCAAGAATAGTTATTTCCATATGATCCGAACAGGTTCTTACATACTGTGACACATACATTGTAATTTAAACGGATCTGGTTCTTTGGAATAAAGGCCGTTTATAAGAGTCTCCAGCTGGAGAAGAATGCATTGACTCACAGCCTTTGGGGAGCAGCAGCATCCTTAACTCTCTGCTGTCTCCCCCAGCACCAGGAATCTGAGAGTTCCCTGAACCGTCTTATCCTGAGCCTGACCCAAGCCAGGGAAAAACACCTATTGATTTTGATTTCAGAGGTCCTGCTCTGCTGCGGGTGAATGTGGCTGTGCTCTACTGGGCACTGCAGTCAGCAGACTGGTAATACCAGAGAAATCATTCCTGGTTGTCACCGGTAGTACTTGAGTTCTTAGAAAAACCCAGTCCTTGCACAAGAATTTACAAGCTGGATCCAGGAGGATAAAAACAGGGCTCTGAGTGAAGGGGAAAGGCCACAACGCTGTATACTATATTTAGGCTGTGAGCTTTGGCAAGTACATTCAGCATGCGTACTGGTGACGCTGGTGGACATTGTCACAAAGTACAGCACTCTGGGACAATTACCAAAGCCGACGGAAAATAAACAATAAAAACCACATGTGACTTCTTACCATTTGAACTCCAGCAGCTTAGTTGTGCACAGCAGCAGCTCCAGCATCACGCCCCTGCATGTGGGGCTGTGCAGGCAGAGCTCTCGGTGTCTGTCAAGTCTTGCATCCCTGGGGAGTGTCACTCAAATTACCAGTAGTACCAAAACTCATGTTCAAAACGTTGAAGGTGTTTCCAGCTACCCTATTGAGATCATTCTTTTTCTTTTCATGGCACCATTTCTCTCCTTTCTACTCACAGCTCCTCAGCTTGGCACTGGGCTGCAAATTGGGTTATTGCAGTGGGCACCTTTAAACTTTTCAAAATAAAGAAAGTTTTTAGTTTCATTTGGTTTTGGTTTGTTTGGTTTGATTTTGGTCCACATCATCTTAGAAAACCTGGTGAGATGCTGGTAGTACAAGCATTGCTTACTAAAGTGGGGTGATTTCTTCAGGTAGGGAAAATCTTATTACAAAAATCAACCTCTTCTGAGTGGTCCATGGTCTCCTAAAAGTCTGCAGTTCACAAGTTTGAAACTACTGATCTGATAAAACCAATTCCTGATGCTGGGCTTTAAACAGAGGACTCTCACCCACCTTTCAGTGCAATCTTCTTTTTTTGTGTTATTTGTTTATATACTTGATAAGCAACTGTCATCCCTAGAAAGGGCTAGCACATAAAAATATTTTCCATCTGTTTTCTTGCCATTGTCAGATCTTGTCCAAAGTGGAGGACATGATATCAGACCACTGTTGTGACAAGATGAGTGATAGGCATTTAATTTCAAGTGCTGCTCATCAGGTATTTTTTCTTGTGCTCTTCCCATGAGGGAGAAAACGATGTTAAATGGAATACCTCAAGGGGAGCAGCTTGTTGTAACTTAAGATTAAGCCTGAAAAATAGATGGAGGATCTAAGCTCCAAGTATTTTACGTAGCAGAGCACACCACATTCCTGGAGAGATATGTAGCACTTCATCTGGGCTGAAGTCTTGGCTTTGGTACCATCATAAATCCAACTTTGGGGAAGGTAAGGTGTTTCTGTCATCTACCCTTGTCAGTTATAATCCACTGGGACCACATGTAGGAGTACAGCTAGCCAATATAAGACCATATTCATGCAACCATACAGTCTGTCCATCTACCAATGCAGGATCCAGTTCCCCTTAATAAAGTCAGCATGAGACTGCGGAGAGAGCACTGGGACAGAAAAAGCCAAGTGGAATAGCCCCTGAGGGTAGCGCAGATCTGCTGACAGTTCACGCTGCTTGTGTGGCTAGTGATATAGCTCAGTGCTCGTGGTGTTGGACAAGAAAGAGCATTGAAAAGGACTGCCCAGAGAGGTGGTTGAATCGTCATCCCTGGAGACGTTCAAAAAACGCGTAGATGTGGCGCTCCAGGACATGGTCTAGCAGGCATGGTGGTGTTAGGTTGACGGTTGGACTTGATCTCAGAGGTCCTTTCCAACCTTAGTGATTCTATGATTCTAAGGTTTTGAGATGTTTGTGTTTGTTTCCCAGTTTTCCATAATATTTCTGTGCCCCAATTCCCCACTTCTGAAAGCGGAATTGGTAGGGAATTGCACATCCTTCATGAATGTGGTGAGGGCAGCTGCCCTATAAATCCCACACGCTTACAGACTCAGTCACAGTGCACTACCTTCTAGAGCCTACAAGTTCTCCACATGCAGTATAAAATAACGATTAAATCATCTGTAATGCAGCCAACTTAACTGTAATTCTATAAGGCATGGATTGAGGACGTGTAGCTAACAGAACTGGTTAGAAAATAGGGCAGTCTTTTCAAGGGAAAACATAAAATAACGTTTGCATTTATTTTTCTGAATTTGCTTATTTGTTTTTAGTTATGTAAACTTTTTGTCCTTCCTTTAAGCAGCTTTTATTCTCTCTTTCTTTCCTCTTTCTCATATTGTCATTAGAAAAGGGAGGAAGGGGATGCCGAACCCCAAAAAACGTCAAGCCTTGCTGGTTATTTTTTGGAGATCATTGAGGGGGTGTTGTTTGTTGTTCAAGAAAGGAAAATTTATGTAAAAACCAGACATTTCTATTTTATGAAATGGCTTGTTTGTCACTGGAAAGTATGGCTGAGTTGAAGAAGCCAAACATCCCAAGGCCTTGTCTTCTCCATTTGTAGCTGGGAAAACTAAAGTGAAGCACTGAAGTGATGACCCCGAGGCCACAAAGTGGAGGCCAGTGTCAGAGGAGATGTTTAGAACACAGGAGTCCCTGGGTTCTCTCCCAGACCCACACCATCGCTGCTCACGAAGAACCTACATGAGGTCTTTTACTGTAACAGGATCTTACCATGCACAAGAAGAGTCCAGAGGGCTTCCCTCTCTCCTTCCTCACAAAAAAAGTGCCCCTACATCTCAAAATTATTTTTCAGAGCCCCTTCTGCAGCCATGTGATGAGGAAGCAGCACACCACCAGGCTTGGTGGTAGGGGTAGGAGAGCAGGTAAAGCTCGGCAGGATGCTGGTGCTGGGTGACGGGTGGGGGGACAGGGGACCGGTGCAGGGCACGGCCGGGAACGCAGGGAAGGACTGTTCATAGATCTACAGACGTTTGAATTAATTGGCTGCTGTTTACAGCTTGGGTTTATTGCTCAGCTTTTAATTAACTGTTTCCGGATTTAATCTCACAAATGTTCTGTCTTCGTCCTTGTTTAATCCGGCAGTCTAATGGCAAGCTTATTTATGCAGATCAATACTGTTTACAAACATGAAAGCCGCCTGTCGGTTTTTGAACTTTAGACGTGATGGCATTGGTTATCAATAGCTGAAGCAGCCCCAGCAGGTGGCATGTCAATAAGCAGCCAGTCAATATTCATGGAGCGGCCAAGATTAAAACTTTTTTTAGCAGGAATGGGAGGGAGCTGCTTAAACTCCTCATCGTATTCATATATGGAGGATTTACTACCCGCTCCCGCCCCTGCTTTCTTTTATTTAGTTGCAGCCATCCGAATGGAGCGCTAATGAGAATAATCAGGTTATTCAAGCACATGGGTGGTGGTGGGGAAAAATAACTGTTCCCACAATCTGCTCTGGACTCTGGCCCTCCCTGAGCCAGCTCACCTGCAAAGGTGTTTCCCTCTAGTAGTATATGTTAAGTAGCAACAAGGAAGGCCCGACTTGCCCTCTGCACCTGGTTTACCATTGATTTAAATTGAAAATCCTGAAGGTATTGGATTATTTTCCACTAATTCTATTGACTTCAGTAGGCATGGAAGAACCACTCGGAAAATGCTTCCTTGAAAACAAAGTCTGAAAAAACAACGGCCGGTAATTTTTGGTGAGGGAATGCACCGGGGGCAGCTGTTGATGCGAGCCCACTCCTGCAGCTTTGTCCTCCTTGGACCTGCTCTTCTGCAGGGCAGCTGTGGGCATAACCGTGACGGGAGAAAAGTGTGTTTTCCGCCTGAGTCGTGCAGGTATGAACAACACACGTGCTTATCTTGCTGCTTTAGATGTAGTCTCCGTTAAAGTCAGCGGCCCAGTTTTTAACGCACCAGGTTAATCACGTGCAAACCTCTGAAACAGCAGAGCCGAAGGCGTTAGTGAGTCACTAGTCAGGGTTAGCGGGAGCTTTGCTTGGGAAGAATCATAGTTATAAATGTGGAACACAGAGCATCAGCCTGATTGTATGCGATACAACCTTAACCTACCAAGGAAATGAGATCAGGCTTGCCTGTGCCTACTATTTATTTGCAGAGCACTCCCGTCACGAGCCGCATTCAGGGACCTAGCCCCTGCTGCGCTGGGAATGGTACAAGCATAGCTAATTGTATGTTTGCTATAAACACGGCTCTTACACAGTTGTTACACCTTCCATAAATACATTTCTAATAATCGGCAGACAATGGCGTGGGCAAGCCAGAAACGTAACACAAAGCATAAGAATAAATTGCATTTAATTACAAGGAGAATCTAATTAAGCCTGATTTTCTTAGACCAGTGTTAGACTGGGAGTAACTTCATACACATTAATAGAGTTGTAACACATGTGACCCGTGGTATAATGACAATGACTACTCAGGGGTGGATTGTCAGATTGATGCACGGCATGACACTAACTCCATTCCTTAATTTCAAAGGTGCAGAGGAGATCATTTCTAGGCAGAACGTAAGGGCTCCAATCCTCGCTTTACATTTGTGCCTTGGCTTTATATTTTTGGCCATTTGCAGCATTTGCTGACATTTTCCAGTCTGTTTGTTCTAATATTCATTGTCGATGATGTAGCTGGGAACAAGCCTCTTGGGGCAACAGCCGCAGTGTTTGCGTTGGGGTCCCGTGGCCCCCTCGTATCGAACACCCTCCGTAGCCTCCCAGGGGGGTATTTTGTTCTCTGGGTTCAGAGAGAATTTCACGACAGTTTAACTTTGACTCTTGCCAAATGACTCGCAAAAGGAGGAAAACAGGACATCGGGGAGGGGGAAACGTGGGGACATCATGGGAATGCCGGGCCAGCGTCAGGCTTTGCAAAACCAAGCTGGATTTCGAAGCGACGCACACTTGTATACAGGCTTGCTGGTTAGAAGCTGCTGATCTGTCCTCTAGCAACTTGTGGCACGCCGCAGCCTTTGTAAGGCTGGCAAAGTCGGAGCAGCTAATCAGTTCTGCTTTATTCTCCTAGCCACAGCCCCTCGCCTGCAAAGCACAGCGCCGTTTTTAACAGTGACATCTTGAGCGCCTTTCAGAGTCTGCTTGAAAGCAAATATAGACCTTTTAATAGGTTATTTTAATGCATTAAACTACGGAGCGGAGGAAAAGAAGGGGGGAAAAAAAAAATCCCTGGCACATACATCTCTGCAAAAGTTTCAGAGTCTGGAAGAATCTGATCCAGAAACAAAAGCCCTTTGAATCTCTCCCCTTCCCTGCTCCCCCATGCCTGGCTCTCCCTCCCCTTCCTTCCTCCACTTCTCCCTCCTCCCGCTGAGCAGTAACAGTGCCAACTTATCAGATACTTTTAGCTGCCAGCTTCCCAGATACTTTCCTTTGAATGTGACCTGGCAGCAGCTTGCTGCAACTTTTGAACTGCTATATATGTCATATGCTAAGAAGAAGAAGAAGAAGAAGCAGCTGAAGTATAATGACTACTGGAATACGCGATTCAAGACAAAGTCAAAATGCTTTCAGTGGGGAGCGCGAGGCAATTTATTTTAACTCGTAAGGCAACTTTGCCATCCGACGGGAAGGGGGGTGGGGAAGCAA
The DNA here is from genome assembly GCA_013399095.1 of Psophia crepitans. Lineage (NCBI taxonomy): Eukaryota > Metazoa > Chordata > Aves > Gruiformes > Psophiidae > Psophia > Psophia crepitans. Next base: position 120,737 of record VWZZ01008415.1, on the reverse strand, counting down.
GCAGGATAATTGTCGTATTTTATCTTCACCTGAGGGCTGCGAGTCCATCACCAGCATCTACAAATTTCCCCTACTGATAGCCCTGTGGTGCCCCTAAGAGTTTGGGGCGAGGAGAGAGAGGGGGAGCGAGGGCGTGTGCCTGGCTGGCAGGGAGGTCCCTGGCCCAGGGGAGAAAGGGGAAACTGAGGCAGACTGACTTGTGCTGCTGCAACAAGGCTGCAGCAGAAATAACACAAAGGATCAGCCACCTGGGTTCCCACTTTCTGGGTCAACGGGACTCCTTGCAATCCAAAAGGCACATGAAACAGGCAAATGACGGAGCCTCCCATGCCAGTACCGGTTCAGCAAGCAGCTGTTGTAGGTAGCAATGGTCATTCCAGGTTAATTGGACCTTTTTTCCTTCTCTTTGCAACTGCATGGATTTTGACATGTTGCTTTAAAATTGCACAAACCCGTTCTGGAGGGAAGCATCTGATTTAAAGAAAAAACATAATCCCCATCAATAATAAAAAAACCCTAATTTCATTCAGCAGGAATAGTTTTGATTTTTGAAGCAAAACAGGTTTTCTTTTACAAAGGTAGAAATGAGTGGAGAAGTTTACAGTGCTGAGACGCAGTGCAAAGTGGTATGGTTTATGAAAAAGGTATTTCAAGAGGTTGGGCGTTTGTGTTTCAACTTTTGCCTGGAAGGAAATGTTTGAATTCCCAAGCTTTTTGTTTCAGGACAAAGTGGATGCAGTTTTCATAGTCTGTGGGGTATTCTGCACAGTGGAAAAGCTGGTTCTCAACCAGCTCAGGCTCTAATAGGTTTAATTACTGCAATGCCAGCGATCTTTCTGCGTGTAGCTGCCAGTCGAGGCTGTTATTAAAGAATGAGCGGGAACGCTGAGACTAGAGGAAGGTTGGTTCAAGATGTTCCCTCCAGCTCCAGGGTTGTATTCCTGCAGAAAGCCTCCCAGTGCTCCCTGCACCTCTGCGTACCCCTCCCCGAAACAGGTAGACCAGTAATTATTTGTTATAAAGTTTATTAGTGTCCTTGGCACATTTCAGCAGTCGCAGATTAAGACCACCTTGGCCCCAAGGAGTTTGCTGGTACACTGCCACCCTCGCCGGGGCTTGGCAGGAGACTTAATACAATAATTTCACAAAGCGCTTTGAGATCAGGGGATGAAAGCTGCTATAGAAGTGCAAAATATAATGATTAATTGCCTTTTCTTGGTGGGAAGTTGCTATCATCTCTTCACTTTCCATGACTGGCAAACCGGAGGGAGTATTTAACTTTTAAAAAAAACAACATCTTTACAAAGTAACAAATTAAGATGCAAATCTGGAGGGGTTTTTTCCCTCTTCTTTTTTTCCTTTCTCTCTCTCTCTCTTTTTTTTTTTTTTTTTGCTAATTGGCAGAAAATTAATGACTGTGTTTCTGGCTGAGCAGATGCTCCCGTCAAAAAAGGCAGATTTGGAATTTCTCTAACCCTCCTTTTAAAAACACATCAAGAAGGCAGTAGCATGTGGCAGGTCAGAAATTAAGCGAAGGTAACTGTACAGATTGTAAAGAACACAAAGGAGGTTTTGTGTGTGCGTGTGTGTGAGGGAGTGAGTGGGGGGTGCTGTTTTTCCCCCCATCGCTCCCTTTTGTTTTAATTTCCTTGCATCGGATTTTATGGGGGCTTTTGGGTTGGTTTTTTTTTTTGTTGTGGCGTTTTTGGGTTTTGGTTTTGTTTTTTTTTTCTTTTTTTTAAAAAAACAACGTATTCCACTGCAGCTCATAATTAGCAGCCAGGCCTCTGGGACCTAATTAACCAATTCAATTAACAAAAAAAGCATACAAGTCACCCTGACATTTGTCAGCCATTAGGAGGGATGTCAGGCTGGCAGGTTCTACCGACACATTAATGATGATTAGCTCATTTGCAGCTCACTTTTACCCCAGGTGTCCACCTGGAGAGACTGGCACGGAACACTCAGCAGACAGGGATTGGGGCTGGGGCTGGGAAGAGCTTTACCGCAACTGTGGTGACCCTCAAAGGGAGTCTTGACCTTTTATTGAACGTATAATCAATAAGTTTTTTGCCTCAGTTAAGAGAAGCTGCTGTCCCCTCATCTGGCTCCCGCGCTCGCTAACCTTCAGAGGAGCGCTCGCCCAAAGAGCCAGGGGACCGGTGCTTGCCCCAGGGGCTGGAAACCCTTGTTTTTCAACTCCTTCAGTGGGAGAGAGGCCTTTAGAGACATTTTCCTTGTCGATAGCGCTGTTTGCTTGCTTACCGCAGCAGGACTCCTTCACTTGGCTGGGGCTGTTGCTTAGTTCAAGCCAAGTTCTTTGTTCTCGGGATTGATTAACTACAGTACTCTATATAATATAGGCAGATATTTATATAGACATTGCTTCCGTTCCTGCCTCTGATCTCCCTTAATTTAACTCCATTTCCCCAGCAGCTCTGATTTAATAATAAGTGGCTGATTGTCACGGAAATGAAACCAGGAGAAACACCAGCAAAGACCACTTCCAGGATGGAGGGGCGTTTGACCCTTTAGGCTTTTTCTCTTCTTTTTCCAGCACCTGAGAGCAACTTTTCTTTCCCACCTAGGTGGCTGACTCCAGGCCACCCGAGAGCAATGGGTGATCTTGCTGTCCAGGGGAGAGCTGGATTCGGTTCCATCGAGGGCACTGCCCAGAAGTGCTCCCTTGGGCTTGGAGGAACAAAGGCATCATTGAGATTTGTTCCTGGGGGGATGTTCATGGGGCTGGCCAAGGTTTATGGGCAGCTCCCTTCACCTGTGGAGGCTGTGTGTATTTCAGGTGAGTGGAGCAGGTCACAGTGATGGGAGCATACCTCCAACATGGTGTGGGACCAGTCCTCCCACACTGGACCTACAGGGATGGTGCCAGCACCCTCCTTCACCCTGTCCAGCCGTCCTGCCTTCACAATCCTCCTCTGCCCCAGGCATCCTGGTCCTGGCTCGGTGCTCAAGGTGTTGTGTGACATAAAATGAGAATAAATGATATGCCCTGGAGTCACCAGAAGCCTCTATGGGGACATTCACAGCTCCCCTCCTATTCAGACCCATCTCATGAGGCTTTTCCAGGAGGCCAGAGCATTATCTGTTTCCTTCTCGTTGCCTCTTATTCTTGTCCACTCTGCCGTTGGCCAGCCCCAACCAAGAGCAGACCACAAACCGCTATCAAGGAGTGGACTTCTGCCTTGATTTTGGTGTTTTGCAAATTTCCTGCCTGCGGGGTGAACTCCTCGCATCCAGAAGCAGCGATGGCAAAGTGCGAAACCCAGGCGCACCATCTCCGAGCAGGGAAGAAAGCCCAGCGAGCAGTTCAAAGGCGATCGGGTGCTTCCCTTAATTTCAATTAAATCCTAACTGCGCCTCCACATTGACTAACCACTGAGGGGCTGGTTCAGCTCCCTCTGCCAAACAGGACCTGTATCAATAGCCAGCGCCAAACACTCCTTCCTGGAAACCTGCAGCACACAATAGTAAATACAGAGAGCTGGGACTATTCATGTATTAACAATGCAGCGGCAGCAGCCCTTTATTGTCACACACATTGTTAAACGCACAAAGAGCAACTGGTAGGTTAAATCTATTTTAGCTGGGAAAGCTTGACAAAAATCCTTGCCACCAAGCATTTGATACTGATCACAGTGTCACATCAGGGAACAGCAAGCTCAAAAGAACGAGTCATTTTTTTTACTTCTGAACTTTAGAGGCAACGGCCTCTCCCCTTCGCTGGCTCCCCAGGTCTTAGTCCTCTTAGTAGGAGGTGGGCTTTTTTTTTTCCTTTTTTTTTTCCTTCATGCCACTCAATGAGAGCAAATTCAGGAGGGGTTGGGGGCGAGGGTGGGAAAAAAACCCAACCTGGAAACATACAGTGCTGTGTGGAGGCAACACCAGTGGATGGGGAATGTGAACACAAGCTTCTTTCTCAAGGGAAATCAAATCCAAACCTCGGGATGGCAGCAAAGGGTGCGGCTTGCGAGGCAGCCGGGCAGCTCGGCGGCAAACAATTTTTTTTCAAATCAGCTGTGCTCTCATACAGAGACATCCAACCTAGAGCATCTCTCTCTGAAATAAATACCTTGGAATTAACACAGAAGGCTCAAGTCTGACAGATTTGTTTGAGTCACAGATATTACTATACCTGTTTATTTTTCCTAGGCATTTTCTCTGCAATGGGACCTGTTTTTTTCCCCAGTAACACATCTCCATGTGAAATCATGCTAGTTTTCAAGGCTTCACAGGCAGACTCCAGGAGGTCTCTGTTAAAAAAAAAAAAAAACAAAACAAAAATGAAACACAAAAAACCCCAACAAAAACCATTTTGGGCCTTAAGAAGGATGAATCTCCCATAAAGATAGGAAAAAAATTCTTATACAGCACACTTTGTCCCCATGAGAGGGGTCACTGAATACTGCCAGGAAGGTCCAGTGGGACAAGGGGACATGAGTGCTATCCAACCAGTGGAATCTATCTGTTGCCTAGTAGGATATTATTCTTATTTAGATGATGGCAATGAGTGACTCCCTAAAAAGGTAATTCAAAGCTTCCCAAGTAGGATCTGATATTGATTTTATAACCCATGCACTGGTTTTATAGGGACCTTGAAAAGAGCTCTGTAAATGTGGGTGTCTTTCATGTTAAGGTGCTCCTCTTCAGTTTTACAAGTGAACTTTTCCGTTAGTAGGAATTATAAGTCACGGGGACGATAAGGTCCAGGGCTCTCAGCACAAGGTTTCCCATTTTTTATAGCTCCATGCCCCAGAGCAGCAGGATCAGAGTGGACAGGAAATTACGTATTCTGTATTTGTTGGGAAGGAGCAGATGACACTGGGTCCCTGCAAATCCTTCTGCGTATACATGGATGAAGACGGGTCTGGATTAAGGTCTTTGGATGTAAAAGGACCTTAGAAAATACCAACAGACAGGATATGGAACTACCCACCAGAGTCATAGTGGCTGGTGTGTCATGGAGGGAAACCTGGGATTAATGAATTTACAAGCTAAAATAAACTTCTCATCCCAGAGCACTCCAAAAGGATTTGTTGGGGGGGGAGGGGGGAAGAAAAGAAAGCATCTGTTTCAAAATCGGTGCTTCATTACCCCTAATGCCTTAGCCTTGAGGCCCTCTCAAGCACTGTCTTGCTAGATACTATCACATTAACAGTCTCAGCCTCTTCCTTTCCCACCTCATCATTTTTCATTGCGTCGTGCCTGAGCAAGTCAGATGCTAGAGCAGTGTCCCTCGGTCTGTCACACCGCGAGCACGAGGAAATTGCAGCAAGAATGTGGCCTGTCTCCGAGTCTCTAGGCTTCCCCCAAACGGGCAATCCTCTAGCACGTGTGAAACCACACGCAGAAAGACAAAGTTGTCTGCTCTTCTTGGTTCACCCTGCTGCATTTGTGCTCGGAGGATTTCCACGCCAACACCAAGCTCCAAGAAAGTTTCACCTGCCTCAGCTCGAACAACGAGTGCCTTAGAGCTACCCCAGGGCCAAGGGAAAACAGCGACTGTGACTTGATTTCACTGCCGGAGGCTGAAATTCAGATGTGGTCCCTACGCCGAGTTTCTCCGTGGTATCGGCTCTCTGCTGTGAACCTTATGGCTCAATTTTATGGATGAATTTTATGCCATTGAAAGTCAGCCAGACAGTGCAGAGAGGCTGTTTGCTCAGCCATAGCAGGAGTATCTGAAAACACTGACATCTTGTGACAGTTTGGAGTGAGATGACAACAGAAAAGAGCTGGAGAGCCTGCGGGGTGTCCATGCTTCTTTAAGGACTGGAGATTTTAAAGAGGCCTTTACATATTATTGCCGTTTTTCACACGCCTTCTGCACCACAGCCCGCTTGTGGACCCTGCTGCTGCCAGTGCGAGCAGGTCCACATGGTCATTTAAGCCCTGAGTTCCTGCCAATTCATAGTTACTCTTCAGATGAAGGTATGACAGTCTAAGGCTTGAGGTAATGTCTGAGCAGAGAAGTCCCTCTGGAAAAAGCTTGAGCTCCTGTCTACACGAGATGTGCATGAATGGCAGCAAATCTCAGACAAACAGAGGAAAGGTGAGGGTCAGGTTTCTTCAAGGCTGTAGCTATGTGAATGCTCTTCTTCCATCTCAGCACAAAGTCAGACCGGCTTGCGCACCCCCATTCTGCTATGAAATGGCCAGCCAGGGATGCTTCCCAGGCCAAGATGACGGGGATCAGGCAGGCTGAGGGGAGTGCACATGGGCAGCCTGATCCCCCAGCCCGCAGCTGCCCTCGGTCCCTGGCACCCACCTTCCTGCACCAACAGCTGTGCAGGCCAGCAAGGTGCCAGCCCCCCAGCCCCTTTCCATCCTCTCCCACCCCACCCAGCCTCTCCTGGATGTCTCCCCACAGCTCCCTCCCCAGCTGACAACGGCTCCCAGCAGCGCTGGAGTTTTCTGGGTACCCCCTGCACCCAGCCACAGGCAACTCCAGGAGCAGCGCAGGCGATGAACCCCATGCCCACGGAGCATGGCAGCAGCCCCACATGAATAAAACATCTCTGTGTCACAGAGAACTGGTTTTAGCCTCTTTAAAGGAAACATGTGGCTGTCACTGAAGTGAATATCAGCGGTGCGGGAAGGGGGCAGCGCTGTGGTGTGCGTCACTGCATCCTTGCCTAAATATTCATCACAGCTCAGAGGGCTGATTGAGCAGCCACCCTCCGAACCGCTATAGAAGGGAAAAGGTGCCGTTGGGAGAAGCCACAAAAAGTCCCTGTGCCTGAGCCAAGCCATCAGCATCTCCAAGTGTTCATCTCACATTCAGGTCTTTGCTCTTTGTTGGCACTTGAATTTTGAGGGTTTATTTAGAAAAAAATAAGGATTTTTAAGCCCCGGCTACTGCCATGCAAACTGAAGTGGCCCTTTCTCCCTGAGACAACTTTTTCTTCCACATGGGAGAAGTTCAGCCTCAACACGCTTGGTAACTGCCAATCCCAAATGTTTGAATTGCAGAATCAAGGGATTTTGCTTTAAAATTATAAGATGAAAAAAGAAATGGAAGTGTTTATTTACTTACCTATTCGCTGAGGTCTTTTGAGAAGTATCAGGTTTTCAAACTTTACTGGCAACCACCATTTTTTGGAAAAGAAATGTCAAGATTTTAATATATTCACATGACTCCCAGAGCTGGCAATTTCAGGAAAATTATCCAAAAATTAAGATAAAGCTGTGAAAGCTGGTATTGTTGGGACTCAATCTGAAAGCTGTTTCTTAACTACATAGTAGAACAGCAATAAAAATAATATAAGATGTTAATTATTTCCCACTTAGCAGCTATATAAATGTCATTAAAAATAGGAATCTTACCTCATTAGTTCAAGTCTCTTCCTCTGCAGGACTATGTCATAAGGAGAATCAAATAAAAAGATGCTGAAAATTATGAGAAGCAATTTAAAAGACTTGCTGTGAAAATTTAAAATAAAAAAAAAAGTTGTTATACTTTGAAAAGAAATAGCTGTATGCCGGTTGAGAAGCCAGTCAGCATTTTCCAACTACTTTTATTTAAGAGAAACTAGACTGTTTTCAAATTTCTTCCTTTGAAAGAACCTGAGGTGTTACAAATACTCTGCTAAGCAGAGTCCAGGTAAGGCTGATGAACTGCTTTAACCAGCCTCTGTTTCCAAAATTAAAGTTCTGTGGGCAGAAGAGGTCGTCGGGGTGGCTTGCTTTTTCCTTATTGAAGTCGTGTTTGGGCTTCACAGATTTTAAAGCCAGAAGGAACTATTATGATTCCCTGGCCTGACCTCCTGCATAACACAGACTGCAGAACCTCACCCAATAATTTTCGCATCAAACCCATAACTTCTGTTTGATCTAGAGCATATCTTTTACATCAAGACTGGATATCTTCTTAAAGACTTCAAAAGTGATGGGGAATCTACCAGGCTCCTAGATAAGATAGTTTGAATTTGTCTAACTCCAGCTTTCAATCACTGGATCTCATTATGCCTTTTTCTGCTAGATTAAAGACCCTTCTTCCATCAGAAATCTCTTCCCCATGTAGGTACTTGAAGACCTTGAGAGGGTGATAAGAGAGGACGATATTTCTTGAATGGGTGAAGAGAATGTGTAATCTTAACAGAGATAAAAACTTATCCATGGATATTCTTTATTTTCCCCCCAGTTTAAAGCTGGTAAAAGGTGAAACCAGTAGACTACTCTGGTCAGTAAAGATTACTCCCAAGAATAAGGGCTACAGAGTCAGGCTCCGACTCACTCATTGTCAGGTGCATTACTGTGTATTTGAAAATGTCTGTCAATTAAATTGCACTTCATTTTTCCAGGTAGCAGTGTTATATAGTAGGATACACCATCTGCCCACATGATCAGAGACTGTGTTTTTAACAGGCATTTACAGTTTTAATCCACTCAGGAATGATTCATTTCATAATTTTTTATCCCTTTCTTTCTAAGCACAAGTACAAGAATAGCTTCACCTCAGGCTACGTCTGTTTTAGAAATGTTTACTACAGTCCCAGCAAAAACAGTCTATTTTTTGTGTGAATCTACATGAAGGGCTAATTTTTGCTGTAGGCTAATTCTGAAATTACATAGACATTTCTTTAAAAAAAAATTTAAAAACTACAGCAAGCACCTCCACTCCAGAACAACCTCTTTCCTGGCCTTCTAGGACAGTCTTCTTGTTGGAAAATAAGACGGGGCAAATGAAGCAGAAGAAGAATTATTTACATGAAGGCCAGTGTCTCCTACTTCTGTTCATGGAAGTCTCCCCCCCCCTTTGGACTACTGACAAGAAGCTGCAGTAATTATTTGGCCAAGTAGTTTACAGGAACACTACACTACACTGTGTATTGTTTATCCAAGGTAGATACTGCCATAAAGTGTATTTGTCTGGATTGCCCCACATCTTTGTGTGAGGGAACAAAGGAGGTTATTAATGATTAGTGGTAAGCCATGTGCTCCTGGGATTCATTTTATAAACTCTGTCCTGCATCCCTTTGCACAGGACACACCACTCGCTTCCACACACACTGGCTGACCGGAAACGCCTGGAAACATTATTCTGTCTCACAATAATATTGTTGAATTTCCTTGATTTCTCCTTCCTAGCTTCAGTTGTGTGCATTGCTGTCCTGGTTTGTGACTTTTTTTTTCCTCCTCATTTTCATTTTAGTTGGAATTATGTTTGCATTTAGTATTGAGAAGCACACATGGCCTCATATCTGCCATGCACCTAGAAATCTGCATTTGTGTACCCAAATAGGTGGTTCCACTGCCCAAGGTGCAGCTGCTCTGGGTCACTGTGGCCGTTGCTGACACCAGACTGCAAAAGCTCTAATCATCCTGCACCCTGCCTGAGAAACGCTGCCTGTGAAGGTGCAATGTTCTCCCCATCGCTGGCAGGGCACAAAACAGAGGGACTGTGACTCACTGGGCATCTGAGCCAGAGCTGGAGGCTCCGAAGCTCCTACCTGTTGCCGTTCCGGTGCCATATCTTTCCAAAGGAATGTCAAACTGCATGTTAGCAATGGCTTTAAGATTAAGGAAACATTCGGGTTTTGGTGGGATTTTTTTGTTTGGTTGGTTGTGAGATTTTTGTTTTGTTGTTTGTTTTTTTTTTTTAATTTCTATTTCATTAGACAATTAAAACTTGACAGCCAAAGGTGGGGATGAGCATGGGCCAGGGGCTCAGCAGGATCAAATCCTCAAAACTGGAGATGGCTATGACAAGAATGAGCCCTGCCCAGAGTAAATCCTTTCTTATGGTTGAAAAAAAAAAATCCTTTTTTAACATCATGTTCCGCTTCTTTTCATTGTGTGCGTATTAGGGATAAGGCTGGAAATAGCTAATGGTATTTTTGGCCCGGCTCAGTGATGTTTTGGATAAAGATCAAATTCTGGATATTTCAGCAGAATTGGCTTTATCAACACTGCGGGGTACTCCAGCCTCTTCTGTGGGTTTAGCCACAGGCTCGTTGGGCAGTGGAGGTCTGGCATTCAGCCAGTGTCATCCAAGGAACTGAAAGGATCTGAAGAAGCTGAGAGGGTTACGTGCATATGGACAGGTCTGTTTTATTAAAGCAGGCAGGGCACACAGTTTACCTTTCAGAGCCAGCATCTGCCAATACAAACTAAACTTCCCAGTGCTCAGCTGGGAATTAGTCCACAGGACCCAGTTTCAAAAGCACTGCTGGATCAGGAGCTAAATGAGCCCCAGCTCAGCCCTAGACTGTAAGTGTGGAGCAGAAGAAGGGGCTGTTTGCTTCTTAATCCAGCTGACACACCGCATGACCCTGCCTTCTCCACGCTGGCTGGCCACGTTGTACTGTACTCCAATCGCAAGTAAGTTTAAACAGCTCTTTACTGCGATTAAATACCGCTGTCATTGGTCATGCCCATGTTCTTTTAAGCAAGGAATACTAAACCGACACTAGGTAAATATATTTTTTAAGTAAAGGCCAATTATCATCCAAAAATGGTGCATCACCTCCCCATGGACACTGCAGCCTGTCTCCTCACACACCGGTGACAGCTAATACTGCTTAGAAGATGAAAAACCTATTTGAAAACAGGTTTCTTTGCACCTACCAGAGGGTGTTTTGTTGAATAAGTTCGTGCAAGTATGAGTTTTCTTCACTTTGTAAAAAGAAAAGGTTTGCCATACACCCTCACGCCGAATGACCGAGCATGCCTGTGGGCGTGCAGGGTACGTATATAACATCTCCTTACATTGCCTCCGCTGCCACAGATTAACAGGAAGGAAAACATTGATTTCCATTGGCAAGTAAAAGCAGTCAATGTAGTTTTCTTCCCTTTGTGCTCCACCGTTTCCCAGTCCCTACATTGTTAATCTTCACAGTCCAAGTCAAGGAGTCCTATAACACTCACCTAAAATTCAACATGCTGTTCTGTGCAGATTGTTAGTACACCCAGATCTTTATAAAAAGGGAGAGATCACCACATATTGCCTCTACGGGATGATGCTTCAGCAGCTACCAGAAATCTGCATAATGGCCTTCCACCATTAGAAATACTGAATTGGAACCAGACTGAATGGTGACATTAGGACAGACCAATACACTGCACTGAAGAGCAGCCAGTACTCCCATCATCCTCTAATCCATGCTTTTATTCAAACTTACATTTAAGGCCATTCCCCATGTTTGCAACTCTTCATCTAATCTCTTCCAGGCTATTTATCGAACACAGATGAAATTACACGTTCCTTTTTCAGGTTAAGTATAAGTGGCCCATCCAACTTAGTCCCAATCAGTAATTTTGTCTCTCACTAGGAAAGACAACATGTCATGATTTCAAGTCCCATGTTGTCCCTGCATACTATCCCCCCTCCCTAACCGTCGTGAGCAGGTTAGTTCTAGCATAGATGATGGATCAGTTTATTTACAATGCAACAAATAATACAACTACATTACAATTATCACAATCTTATAAACAGTCCTGGCTTGACTTGCAAACATATGTATAACATCCACTGAAGTAAACAGAGATCGATTTGATAGACGGTGAGCTACTTTATCTTGTTAGGAGCTAGAGAGGCCCAATCCAGCTAATAGTCCATAATTGCCTTGATACCACTTCCTGCATGCACCCAGAGGGAAACCCATAAATTTGATGTTATTAGCATTAGTTAAATCTTGCGCTTGACCTTTAAGATGTTGGTACTACTTTACTTTTTCCATTGCTGCATCTGCCAAAGATGTTGGTTTACTCTATCTCATGGTGACTTCCACTACAACAGCTTGATCCCCTTTCACAAATACCAAGTCTGGTTTATACAGTTCATTACATCCGTCTTTCAGCAGCAGTTCTTGAAATATAACCCATTCTTTATTGCCTCATCTGCCAATAGTTCACACAATTGATTATGTCTTTTAATTCTGGCATCCTGAACCGCAGGGCAATATCCAGTTATACAGGAGCAGGTCTCGTTCTCCGCTTGACAATGTTGACAGGCATTGGGTTTCTTGTCTGTCCCTTGCCAAGAATTCTCTTGTTGGGTAGACATTAGCTCGTAGTTGTAAAGCAGCGATGAGCTTTCTGTGTGGTATGCCTCTGTAATGTTCTGTCCAATTGTTACTGATTTTATCCTTCTCAAAGTTGGAAATCCCACGTCCTTGGGACAGCAGCCTGGTCCAGTTTGTAAATTCTTGTTTTCTCCAGTCACAGAGTCTCAGAAAGATGACTTTTGGAATGGACATCTCCCATTATGAGACAGCTTCTTCACCACCAACTTAATCTGATGTTACCGTAATTGCTTTTGGGTCCCAAATAGATGGTACTTTTTCTTTATCTCCTCCTGCTGCAATCCACAGTTTTTAAAATTCCTTTTCAATACCCTCCTGTTGCACAACTGCCTTTATCGTTTCACCCAAGGACTGCACAATTCTGTGTAGTCCTCTTGCTTGCACACTCGAGATCAATCCTAAAAGTCTGGTAATACCCAAACCACCATCTCGAGTGCTGGAATACAAGATGGAATCACAGGTGCTTGTGGGTAGATGTAACCAGTCCCTGATGGCAGCTTGAATTGCCAAGTCAAGGGTTTCCAGGTACGTAGCTTTGACATCTGTCAGCTCCGCTAGATAGATCAATCACGAAACTGTATATCCTTCCAAGATGTCTGCTTTCTGCAGTGGCTTCAGTGGCGCCTTCCCAATCCATTGTAACCATCCTTTCAGTTTTTCCAGTAATTCTGGTTTTGATATTCCAACCCATAGGTCAATGCATAGGCCTAAATATTTTTCAGAGCTGCCCGGTTCGATCATGTTGAGGGGAGTGCCATTTATTGCCTATAGATGCCATCTGGCCTCTTCCATGCTATTTACTAAGTCATTTCTCCACTGGGGCTGTCCTCCCATGTCATGGAAAGAGCATTCTCCAAGGTGACAGCACTACACAGACATACAAATGAGAGAAAGCTGGAGCTTGAAAATTAAATGAAAAATCCTACGCACCATAAAGGGGCCATTTTTTTCTCTCCTTCTAGGCTAGTATAGTTTCTGCTTGGCAATGAAGTAGAAAATTGAAAGAATTTAGGCAAAATTCAAAGTAATTTGTAACAAAAGTGTAATTTCTCTTGGAAACCATATTTAAGGTTTCTAATATTTAAAAAAAAAAAAGTATCACTACACTATCTTCTAGACTAGATGGTCTAGCAAAGGCTACACTCTTTACTCTTTTCCAACAAAAACAGTCCTATGATTCTACTCATTCCTTTCTCTTTCTGTTAAAAACATACAGATCCAAAGTATCAGAAATATAAATATATATTTTGCTTACCTTCTGCAGCATGACTTCTTAACAAGAAAAATGCTGGCTTCTTGACCAAAATTTGAAAAGGAACTTAGATGGAAAAGCTGTGTATGGCTTTTAAAGCAGATGCAAGCTTACTGCACCCAGGCTCAAAGCTGAGCAAAAGCTATATGTGAGCTTGGTACCTCAACATATCACCACCTCTGGACTTAGACCTCACTGCAAATTTCTTGAAGACAAGCACTTACCACAGAGCTGGGACAAGGATAGAGACAAAGAAGTTTTCTTCCCAGCACTATTACATAGCATGAAACAAATGAAAATGATCAAAGCCCACACTGATGAACAGAAAAAGGACAACTGCAGCTGATTCCCCTGAGTTATCTCCTCACGCACAGTCAGTGGGCTGACATAAACCCCACCTGGGATGGGTCCCAGCAGGTGCTGCTCATCTGGGGCAAGGCACAGCTCCAGAGAAGGTGTATGGGAGAGCCTGGCAGGAAGCTGAGCTGCTGCAGAAAGGTCTCAGAGAGCATCGCTTCTGAGGGTGAGGAGTTTTGGGCTTAATTGTTTGGGGCTTCCTGGTGCAGACTTTACTGAAATCATGCTAGGTTGTATGCTGAGCTGGTGGTCTTGGGTCCTGGGGCACCCTGAGTTCTCTGGATTGGGTACTGGCATATGGTCTAATGAAGAGCATGTTTTTTTCTCTTGTTGGACTTGTTTTTTTCTGTTGTTCCTATTATGCAGGGAAGTCTTGCTAAGTGCTTTACAGTAGAGTGGCCATGGTGCTCTCTGCCCTGAGCTGATTGCCTTTGTGAGACTGTAGCAGACCATTGCTGCTTACTAAAAACCCAGGAGGTATCAGTGCAATTGTAGAGTCATGCAATCATCTCTGATACTTTAAATAATCACCCTGGTAACCCTATTGGCTGATGATGTCCAAGTTGAGCACTGTTTATCCTGCACCCTGTCAGCACACTGACATCCTGGCTCAGCCCCATGTCCTTTCCAGTGGCTTGCCATTGGCAGGGCTCCCCCTCTGAGGTCCTTACTTCAGAGTAACACAGACCTGCCCCATCGCACCCCTGATGGGGTTTAGAGCTACCAATAAGCAACGCAATGGTTTAACTAGTTCCACTGGCACAGTAGCACCCTGAGCACAGCTAGGAAGGTGGTACCTGGATGACTGTCACAGCCTCTCTGTTCTCCCAAAAGCCTCTTCTAAAGGGCTGGACTCCTCACTGTGTCCTGGTGTCCCCCTTGGAAGCACTCTGCATGGTTGCCAGAAATCTTCCCAAGCACCAAGCTGTTGCTCAGCCTGGTTTACTTATATATAAAACGCAAGGAGCAGAAGCAGGGACACATTTCACAGACAAGCTATGAGATCTCCTTAATGAATGTGCATGGAGGACCCAGGGTAGATAAATGCAAAACAACAAATAAATAAAAACATGCAGTCTCAGAGTGCTGCTAAAGAAAGCTGAGCATATGATGAAAACAGGTTTTAATAGATCCTGACCCAACCTCCCTTTGTTGCAGGCCTGTAAGCAAAATCCAGTCTGCCTCATGCCATGTGTGAGGAGACTTGGAGAGCCAATTAAAACTGTAAGCAGTGTCTTGAAATTTCAGTTTTTCTCATGTTGGTGTTTTTTTTTTATTGTGCATGAGTTGTTTAGGATGTGTGATACTGGGCACATCTTTGCTGTACAGCACCTGTGCTGCGCTGTGGTTTGGTGGTCTAGTACTGATATCCTGGGTGGTAACATAAAATATTCACAAAGACAAATGTGAGCTGAAGCTGCTACAGGCTCCCTCTACCAGCTGTGTGGCAAAAGAAAAATAAATAAATAAAACAAAACCACCTAGCTGAACTAAATGTAGGAAGCAAGCAGAAGCACGTCCATGCGGCTGTGCAGATGTGGGTTAGTCTGTGTGCTTTAAGAGCCAAATTAGCAGGGTTTTGTGAACAACGTCCTCCTGACCAGTCCAGTGAATTTTACTCCTTGGTTTCAGCTGCTCCGATGAATTTTATGCAGCTCACCAGAGATGCTTCAAGCTCAGAGACCCCCTTCTAAAAACGTCATCTTTGCTCTATCTGTTACATCCTTCTTCTTGTCAACCTTCCACTGCTCTAGTCCCCACCTCTTTTAAATGGGTTTGTGCTGTTCATTTTTGTTTTAGTGGCTACACGTAGCCTGAAGTTTTTCTTCCATAGCTGAAACAGCTATGAATTTAAACTGCTTCCCTTCGACAACAGGAGAGAGGCACAGAGACACAGAAACCTCCTGACAGGAGGGAATAAACCGAGAGGATGGGTCTGTGGGAGGCTGGCGCTGTGTGTGTCTGTGGGATGAGATGTCCCTCCAGGTCAGGATCCCTTGTGGTGCCTCTGAGGGGTGGGGCATGATTTCCCATAATATGTGGGGTTTGGACAATGGTGAAAGAACAAGTAATAGTGAAGTGAGGGTGTGGGGTTTGTTTTGATTATTTTTTTGTTGGTTTTGTTCCCCATGACCCCATCGCACAGAGGATTTGAGGCCCAAAGTAGAGGCTAAAGGAGCAGGGGTTTGCTTGCAGGAGGAGGTTTGTTTGCTCCTATTTTCAGGAGCTACTGGATGTGTCTCCCTGACCATCCTAGCCATAGCAGTTGCTCAGGCTGGTCTCATCTCTCAACACACTTGCTCATCCAGGGCAGGTTTGTTTCCCACTGGTTTCTCCTGTTTGGTGGTGTGAACCGTGTGAACCATGGTGTGAATTAACGCCCACCAGCCTGGCCCACAAGGGCCCAATGACCCGGAGGTGGCAGGGGGCTGGTGAGCGTTCCTCAGCAGGGGAGGATTTGAATGGCTGACCCAGAGGCAAAAGGCTCAGTATCCTGTTACTAATCCGTCATCCAGCCAGATCCCCATCTCTTCCCTCTTTTTTTTTTTTCTTTTTTTTTTTTTTTCCTTAAAGGACATTTGCTGCACCAGCTGCCAGAATATCTCAATTGCATCATGTCAACAGATCCATCTCAGCCTGATGTTTTATACTAGGAAAGGCTGAGCTTAACTCTTCCATTAAACAATTAAAACCATGAGCACCAAACTCGAAACAGGCTCTGTTATAAGAGAACAATAAATATTGATGACTTGAGGCAAATCTGGCTTTTATGACATTTGATGACAACGGGTATCACTTACAAAAATTACATCACAAAGAAAAAGCAATGAAATTGCATGTCATCAGACAACATTAAATGTCAGAAGAAATATGTTTATACTTTGTTTTCAGATCCAAATTCAGTTCTAACATTTAAATGAAATCTAGGGCCATTCTGATATTTATCAGGCACCATTACAAAAAGTCCTGGGGTATTTTTGTTTGCTAACTTGCTCATTGCCAAGGGTGGTGTGTTGTTTACGTTCCTGTTCTTTCGAGCCAATTTGTGCCTAGTAGAGCATCCTCTGAATTGAAACATCCCCTTCCTCTTTACTCCACCCACCTTATTTTTGTCTGTTCTCATCCTCTGGGGGAATCATGGGCTGCCAGCTTGTTGAAAACCTCAGGGTAATCAATGGCAATACTGGGCCTGGGGATGCGTTTCACAGAGGTCTGGTATTAGCAATAAACCATAGGTTTATTGAAGATGTTTGGAGATGAAAACACTTTGTCTCCTGTTTTTTCCTAAGCTAAATAAAATTAGGACTGTCTGGACCACTGCACCACAGTTCTGTGGTTCAAACAAAACAAACCCTCCCTCTGGATGTGAACCTCAGGATCCTATATATAGCCAAGGACGTTAAAATAAATGCTATTATTAAGCCATGGTAGAATTTTCAGCTATTCTGAGTGCTTTAATATCTATTGCTATATACATTTAAAAAATGCACGCAGAGAAGCCTTAAAATACACGTCTTCGTCATGAGGTCGTTTTGCTGGCCAGATTCTAAAAATACTTCCTTAACTTTGTACAAAGCGATAGATCACATGAGAAATCTGGTTCAGAGTTCATGACGGTGTTCAAGTTTTTGACTCAATCATACTAGGTGAATGTGTTCCTGATTCTCCTGTAGCCTGTATGCAAAAGCTGTAGTTGTCCACTGTGCATCTCCAAGGTAGACTCTACCCTGAACTTCAGCGTCTTCTCAGACATCAGCCAGAAAACTCTGGGTTTAAGTACTTGGAAGATCGGGTAAACCCTGCTCTGTATCTTTATTGTAAGTTAAGTCCATGGAAGATTTCAGTGTTTTTCTTTTAGATGTCTGCTAGAAGGGGCCAGGGGAGTTGTTTTTGACTCTGGGGGATCTAAACCCAGACAATTAAACTATGCAAAAGTGCATTTCTGGAACAATTTTGCAGTAAAAGTTTCAGGGTTTTACTTGTTGAGTTTTTGGCTCATCCCTCATGAGCTAAAAGGGGGAAATGTGTTGTGTGGTTTTTTTTTCTTTTCCTCCTGAATGGCGCACAGACTGTCAGTTCATGGGAGCTGAATAATCATTGCTGGGTGTTAGGTCTCAGATTTTCTGACTATTTTAAAGCAAGACAGGGGCAGCTGCAGTTGTTTTACACTAAGGAATTTCAAAGAATCATCATATGGTTTTTCTTGTGGTTGAAATGCTTAAAATATTCCTATTCCTAAAGTAAGCTGAATTTATACACATCTATATGTATATATATACAAACACACACTAAGGTTCTGAGTCTGCTGGGGAAAAAAATTGTAGCACTCAAAGTCAGAATACATCTAAGTTATTCTGGGGGACTATGAAAGCATCAAAAAGTAAATACAACCTCTAAAAAAAAATAACAAAAATCAGGCATTCATAAGGACTGGAAGATATTCCGCTGGCTTTGCTCATTTGCATGTCAATGCCACAATGCCATGCCAGCGCTGAGCTGCTTCAGAGCAGCCCTGGTGCCTAAGCCCAAGGGAACAATGTAAGAGGTCATATCAGCACATTTGTAGGTTCACCG
The DNA here is from genome assembly GCA_013399095.1 of Psophia crepitans. Taxonomy (NCBI): domain Eukaryota; kingdom Metazoa; phylum Chordata; class Aves; order Gruiformes; family Psophiidae; genus Psophia; species Psophia crepitans. Next base: position 102,509 of record VWZZ01008415.1, on the reverse strand, counting down.
ATTTCTTTTCAGCGTTCTCTGGAAAACAAAACAAAAGTGGAGAGACAGGAGCCGTATCCTACGTGGTGATTTGTCGCTGACCTTTCAGGTCTTCGGCACAAGCACGGTGGCTGGTTTTCCAGCCCCACATGCTTTATGTTGCACAACGTGGTGGAGTGAGAAACCCTGGAATTCCACTGTGGGCTGGGCTCTGCTGTTGTAATACACTGCTGTAGCTTCACGGTTAGCGCAGCACCTATCTAGGTATGCTTTGACTACCAGCTTTTCCATGCCTGAACTTAAAGGTCAGGATGTCTTTGGCTGGAACAGGAGCAGTCAGCTTTAATTATCACTCTGTCAGCTTCTGTAAAGCCTTTTATCTGAATGTTCCAGGACATTTTACGGATGTTAAGGGGCAAATTTGGCTGTTACACATACACAGGCTTCCTTCAGGGAAGCTATATTTGTGGCTCTGGTTTGAACCAACTAATGCAGTTTTGTACTATCACATCAGCAGATGCTCTTAGGAGTAGTCAGCAGTGTGACTTGGAAAGCGAGCTGTACAGATATGTAGGAGGAGAAACAGGAAAGATACTGCGTGTGCAGATGGAAGTGGTAAGCAACCTTGACAAGAAGCTCCTACTTCAGTAGTTACATAGGTGAAGTTCTCTTCTGAAACACTCGTTGCACTGTACTGGTTTTACATGGGGCTCCTATATCTTTCGTCAGCACTTGCCACTGTGTCACGGTCACAGCCCTAATTTTTGTGGTTCGTGTCCCCTGCAGGCTTTACTCTGGTCTACTGCCTCCATTAGATGGTTAAGAATTTAGAAGTTGCAGTTCCAAGACTCGACTTTTCTTTGTGGAGCTAACTCCAAGTGTCTCACCATGACTTAAGATGACTGCTTAAGCAAGTCCAGCTGTTGTCACTGGGTAAACATCAATAGCTATTCTGAATTAGCCCTCCTACTACAGCTACAACTAATTCTATTTGTTCATTTTCTAAATCCCTGGGAACTTACGTTAGGACCCTACCACAGTGTAGTACCAAAGCAACAACAGGAGGCTGGTGGAGAAATCCAAAATCTCTAAAAATAAATTCAGCAGCTGGGGGATACCAGGAGGAAAAGTAAGCGCTGCCAATATGTGCTGCATTTTTTGGCCTATCACCGTGTGCCAATTTTAGCTTGTCAACCATTGCTGGCAGTAGACAGAGAATGTGAGTGATGCTCACTAATTACTATTTCCCTGCCAACGTAGATAACCAGAACTTTCTTCCACCTCACTGATGTGCAGTGTGACTTTTCTTTTTTCTCAGTTAGAAAACTTTATCTTTTTACCTGGGAACTTTCATCAGCTCTTAATTTTTTTTTCTGGATTGAAATTGTCTCCCATTGATTTCAGTTCTGTTTTACACTGGCAAGCACCTTCTTGGACACTGAATGCTGAAGAGCCTTTGTGTAGTTTCAGCTGTTCTTAGATAATGGTAAAACCTTCTCTGCACTGGATTTTTTTTTTTTTCATTTATGGACAGCTTCAGAGCCAGGCAGAGAATCCAAAACTCCAAACTTTCTTTCCTTTGCCTTGACAGTGGGATATGTGTGCAGAAAGCTGGAATGAAAGGGGGCAAAACCACCCAGCTGGGGACGATGACATTGTGTTATTAATGAGACACCATTTGTGGAGTAACTAAAGCTTTTTAGTAAAGCAACTAGAAAGCAGATGTTGCTGTTAATCTATCTCATGTTTGGTAGTCACCCTTTCAAATGGTGACTTTTACCTTCCACACCATAGCCATGACTGTCTAAGTAAATAAGGAGGTCTACAAGGAGAGGCAAAACCATTTGGCTTAATACAAGGTAAAATTCCTTCCTTCCTTCCTGCTACTGTCTTGGTTGTGCTCTTAGACTAGCAGGACTACAATGATGCTAATCCTTTGTCATTAGCAACACCTTAATTATTTTGTTCATGAGTTAGAAGGTGGCTTTGAAAGCTCCAGGGTTTTGATTCAGATTTGCACTATGATCCAGTGGTTGATTTCTTTCTCCCCACTGAGAATATTCATGGTTGGGAAAATCATGGATAGGCAAGCTTGAGAAAAGTGAGAAGTAATTTAAAACATAAATTCAAGATCATCAGTGTATTTAGAACATTTTGTGTAATGTTTTTGTTAACCTAAACAACTGCATTTCCAGCATAAATGGCACAAATGCTAGCCTTCCATAGAGATGTGCTTAGTAATTTCATCACTTTGTGAGTCTAAGTTAATAGTTTTCCTCTCTTTAAAGGGTAGCATCTGCTCTGATCACTACCTTAAAGCTCATTTGGTGAATTAATGCCTGCAGTTCGATGGCATAGACCCTGACTTACAATACTCATTTCACCTTCTGTGTTGGCATAGAAGATCAGCCTGTGTTTCACACCTTTTCGGAATCTATCACTGAGATCAGCAAAAAGTTTAGAACCAAACCATGATTTATCTTAGTGGTGGGAAGAGAGTGTTTAGAGAAGTTTTTTTGATGGCAAACCAATGTTATCTGGCTTTCATCAATTATTCTAAACTCATCTAGTTTCTTCATATCTCCCTGCGGTTGTCAGTGATTTAGTTTGATTCTTTTTCTTTTAACCATCTGCGCATTAGCATTTATGAAAAAAAAAAGTCTTGCAGATTGGATGGAGTGCAAATACAAGTTTTAAAAAGTAATAGCTTTGGCATAGAATCATATAATATCCCGAGTTGGAAGGGACCTGTAAGGATCATCAAGTCCAACTCCTGGCTCCACACAGGGCCAGCTCAATCACAGCAGATGACTGAGGGCGTTGTCCAGACGCTGCTTGAACTCAGCCAAGCTCAGTGTGGTGACCACTGCCCTGGGGAGCCTGTTCCAGGGCCTGACCACCCTCTCAGTGAAGAACCTTTTCCTGATCTCCAACCTAAGCCCTCCCTGATGCAGCTTCATGCCATTCCCATGGGTTCTGTTGCTGGTCACCAGAGGGAGGAGATCAGCACCCGCCCCTTTGCTCCCCCTTGTGAGGACACTGTAGGCTGCGATGAGGTCACCCCTCAATCCCCTCTTCTCCGGGCTGAACAAACCAAGGGACTTCAGCCTCTCCTTATATGTCTTCCCCTCTAGACCCTTCACCATCTTAGTTGCCCTCCTTTGGACACTAGGCATGTTTCTGTCATGCCTCCTCCATAATATTCAAGGCAGTTCTTAAGCTTTTATCGGGTTTACCTGCAGCCTTGTCCTTCTAGTCTGTTGGTAAATAAAATCTGATTAATACAAGAAGCATTTGTATCCAAGTTATGACACCATGGAACATGCATGTAAGCTCCTGATGAACACCCTACCTGATGAGGTGTCCAGATTGACCATTTCATACCCGTTGAGGTGCAAACACTATTCCCATTCTTCACATTAGATTCCTATTTCAGAATCAGGGTTTGGGTGTCCCTTCAGGTCATTTTTGTAGGCAGATTGAATCTCTGCTCTCATTCCTGTATCTAGGGGAGTTTTATCTTTGCTAGTTCTGCCTTGGGACTCTGAAGCCTTTTGGGTTTTTTTGCCTTCAGGCTGTGCCACAAAGAAAACTAGCCAGGCTTGTTCTTGTAACCGACTGTCAACATTTCTGAAAGCCTGTGAAGAACTCTGCTAATTGTGCTTACGTGTTTGCTTCCACATGATTATGTTCAGCTGTTTAGCTGAACTCTAGGAACTGTCAAGCCTCATTAACTAATCATACCTTCAGTGCAAAAATTGGGTCTGACAGCTTCATGGACATAAATGCCCTCTAGTGACTGGTGATCACCGTGAGGAGCTGTACTTTGTGTAGTCGGTGTATTCTTTGGTAAACATCTTGTATGTCTGTCTGGAAGTGTTACTTAGCTGGACCTCTGTCCACTTATGGTACTGGTATGTTATGGGAACCTTTATATGAAGTTTGTTTTTTGAGAAAACATTCACTCTTTATTCTTTCCTTTTAGCTCCATACTTCTATTGAAGCTACTGCATGTGACAAACCACTCTGACACTGCTGTGTTTGTTCAGCTTTTCTTTCCCTCCCTTTTTCAGCTAGCAGGAGCAGATAATAGATGTCACTTTTCTCTGATAAACTTTGCCGTATTTTCCCCTGGTCTGGAGTAGCCCATCTGCAACCAGTGTTACGTGGTCTAATTGTATTTCTCCACAGCTGGAGTAACTTTGCTCTCACTAATGAGCAGGAGAACTGGGACCAGGAGGGTTGGAACTGCTTGGTTATGTTCCCAGTTCTCACTGTGTGATCACTTTTACGAGTAGATCTGATTTTTTTTTCTTTAATGAAAAAAAAAGTATTTGGATCCCTAATTCCAGGTTTCTGCTTCTGTTAGCTGGGGTTCAGGGATCCAAGGAGCACTGTTGCACGGACAGTACAAAACACCAGCTGCCCTGGGGACCCTCTGCCCTTCGGCTTGATAGTGTCAAGCCCTGTGGAGGAGACCCAAGCACCACTGTTCACTGACCTATGGATGGATAGATCTCTGCTCCCAGTCCATGCTCTCATTAATGTAAACAAAGGCTGTTGAATTTGCACTTTACCAGTGCTTCGAATCTAGACCTCATCCAAGTTGTCGTCAGATCAAGAGGGATCTTTCTGCCACTTGAATGGGAGATACAGGTCTTGCCCTTTGGCAAAAGGTATTAAGGCCACAAGTGGCATGATCTGTTGCAGATTTGAACCAGGCAGTATGAACACTTGCAGTGTTGCACTCGTCCTCTTGGCCACTGATTGCCTTAGTTGGATCTGCTATGGTTCCTACAAACCCTCTCCCTCATCCTGAGGTGGGTCCACCTGACTCCTGGATGTCCTCCTTCCCCTACCTCTTCATCCTTATCTTTGTGCCTGTACAGGCTTTCTGGGGCTGCTGGCTTTTTGTTGTTGGCAGCCCCTGCTGAGGTCCCACGCGTACAGCCGCTGCTGATTTGCATGTGTGTGCATCCCTGCCAACAAGCTGCTGCTCGGCCGCCTGCACTGACCCTTCTTGGTTTGGGTTTGGGTTTTGTTTCTTTTAATGCTGCTAATCCCCAAATCTTATGTAGGACAAATACAGGACAGCTAAAGAATAATTTCTTTTTTTTTTAATTTGGCGAGGAAGCCTCACAAACATCTGTAGTCAGCATGTGAATGGTATCTGGAGAGGGGAAAGAAGCAGCTGATATTGGCTGTCTCGTGGTGACTGAAGGTTTCACATCAGTCTGGGCTGACTTGTTTGGGGTTCTTTTACACTAGTATATTTGCAATATTTTCTATATGAACATATTCTGTGGGTTTTTATGCACATGTATGTCTCTCTTCTGTGTTGCTCTTAGAAGGATTTCTCATTGCAATTCATATGCCTGTTGCTTTTGGGTGTCCCTGCATCATGCCACGCTAATTAAACCAAAAAAGTAGGGAGGGCAATGTAAATATCTATACAAATAAAAAATACAGGCTTGTCATATGACAAAGGCACCGATGTTAAAATGGAGGTTTTCAACACTATGACTGCTTCCTTGTTACACCTAGCTAAGGGAAAATGCAAGTAATGTGTTTTTTAGTGATTAAGTGGTTAATGATTTAATGAACTAAAAAAATCTCATTTGTTGCATCCCTTGGACTCAGAAAAAACCTCAAAGAGCTGATTTTCTGTGTACCTCAGTCCAATATTGCTACCTGCTGGGATATGAACACAATCTCTAAATAAATTGCAAGTGGCCTTGGGCAAATGGAAGAGTTTCGCTTTGATCTTGCTAGAGAGAATGAAGTCAAATGTTCAATCAATCAATCAAATTCATAACTTCTAGCTACAATCGGCCTGACAACAGCCTATTATTTATTTTTAAAATCATATATTTCATTATTGCAAAACACACAGTCTCTCGTGGGGGGAAAAGACTAAATTATTGATAAGCCTTATATGTGACTGAGTTTGTTGTTTTTGACATGCTTGTCACTAACCATTGTCAGGAAGAATTTACTAAGATGTTTAGTCTGAAAAGTTGGCCGAGAATGTGTGTTGTGCCACATTTAAACTGGGTAGAGGAAACTTTAATAGCTTCTTTCTTCTTGAATTCCTAGTTGGGAAAGACAGCTGAAGGCAGACTGGGCTTTCTAGTGTGAAAACAATGCATTGGAACAAGCATCCTTTGTTTTAATTGCTGCAAACCAGATGATTCAGGCTCTGAAATTATCCATGAGGTGGGGATATGAAACTTTTAATTGATTTGTATATTTCTGGAAATAGCAATTCTCAGTCTGCAGAATACTTATGTAAACAGAAAAGGAAGAACAATTAACCCCACACCTCAAGAGTCTGTTTTCACTAGTGTTTGTCAAAGTGGGTAGGAGAAGAGTGTATCAGACAAGTCTGTAGGGAGATTTACTTCTCATAGTCATCCTATTATACAAATGTATTTATAGAGATGTTATAATGGGTAGTTTTTCCAACCCAGCTGGAGTTTGCGAGGAAGCTGTGCAGACACCTGGATGCAGCTCCCATGTGGCTCAGGGGACCCCATGATTGACCTATCACTGTGTGCCTGGTAATGGGTAGAGTTTTATAGGAAAGCCATGACCTTTTCACTCCCCTGTTGCTATTTATGTGACCCTTATGGGTCTTACATGTCTGTAAATAAAATAGTTGCTGGTACTCATGAGACCTAGGTCCCTGGGTATGTCTGAGAGTGCTTGTGGCAATACCTGAGCACCACGGGAAAGGAAGAGGTGAAATCTTGGCCCTTTTGAAGTCAATGGATGTTTTTTATAGTGGACTACTTAAGGTCAGGATTTTGTCCGCCTGTGCCTTTAGTCATTACTGGGCAGAGCAAGGAACCAAGGTGAGTGCTATGACCCCAATCCAGCTAAGAGATCCAGCAGCTTGTACCTTTAATGCAACATGAGGAAAAATAGCAACCAGTGTAGAAGAACTGAGGAATGGTGAATCTAATCACTATTAAAAACATCCGCATATGTATAATACGTGTATACATACATATTCTTCATGCATTCCTGCTTCCAAAACCAAATCATAACTAAGGACTTAAGCATTTGAGTCATTAGCAAGTAAAGCATTCAAGCCTTACAAAGATACTGCATAATATATCTCTGTCAGTGCATAAGAGATACAGCTTTCACTGTACTCTGTATAAACAATTAATGAAACTACAGCTGTCTGAATTTTTTCCAAAGCGGAAATTCTTATCAACTTTTGCCTTGCAGATTGCCTGAACTCAGAAAATTTAATTTGTTCCTTCTTGCTGATACAACTCTTGAACAGATTAGGGGAGGCAGATTAGTAATACTGCCCTGGTTTTGCTGGAGAGAAAGGCAGGGATGACTCCTCCAACCCTGCAGCCCGAGTTCAAACCAGAACCTTTAGGTCTGATGCTCTGTTCTTTGCTGTGGTGTCTTTCCATTGTCCTTAGTGGTGCAAGCTGTAATTATCCCTTCTGAGCTGCAACACAGATTTCAGCCACCCTTTGGATCTGCTGCTTAGTCTCTACCCATTCCTTAAGTAGAAGTTTGGTGCAGAAAAGTGGTGCAGAATACCAGAAAACTTCCAAATGGCAAATGAGACCTGTTGTTTTACGTGTAATTCCAGCATTCTTGAGTCATAGGTAAGTAAAGGCTACTTATTTGAATGTATTATTATCTTTTAGTCCTGTAAAATTGAGTCTGTATTGGTAACATGAATTTTTTTGAGCAAGTCTGCCTTAAAAAAAAGAAACAAAACATACAAAACCCCCATCTTCTGAGGTTAAAGTGGGTTATTGAAATACTTACAGGTACTTCATTTCAAGTGGGACTTCAGGGTTGAATTCTGATCCATGGGTATAATGAAAGTAAAAGTCTGCAGAAGTGTTTAAAACTTTAGCCTCTCACACAGCCATAGGGCTTGACAGACAATTCTGAAGATCATTTTAATGGGAAGGTGATGCTATTACAGAATCAAAATTATTGGAAAAAAACTTACTTTCCTTCTAAATGCTGGTCTTGTGTGTGAAAAGTCTAAGACATCTAGCTTAGTACAACACTGATCTAATTTTGTTTTGGTTTTGGCATGCCTTGATTCAAAATAAAATATTTCAGATCAGTGAAAGAAGAAAAATTATATGTTGTTATAATCCCCAAAATGTTGTTTTAGTCAGATATTGAAATTAAACATTTTACTTCTGACTGCATTTGTTCCTGAACAACTTGTTCCATGAGCTTTTTGATGATATTTCAACATTTATATTGATTTCAAAACAGTGGAACATCCTGTGAGTTAGAAGTTCCAAGAGAAGGGGAAGAAAAAGCTGAGCAAAAAGATTGATTTAACTGAAATTTAGTGATCTGAAAGCTGAGCATCTCACCCAGATCCTGGAGGGTCCCTCTGCAGGCACTGACAAAAAAAAGCCTCATTTCAGGAGGTGGTTTGTCCATGCTGAAGCAGTTGAGCATGGGCTGTCTTTCCCCACAGGAATGGAGATGACTATCTTCACTGACGGTGAAGGGAGTTTGCTAGATTAGATGAGAAGCCTTATACAAAAGGACAAGAACCAGTACTCAGAGGAAGGGAAGTTTTGGACTAGGTGGAAGAAAAGCCATTTTCACAGCGAGCATGTTCAAGCACTAGGACAGGGTGCTGGGAAATTTCCACCCTTGGAGACTTTTGCTGGGCAAGGCCATGAGCAACCTGATGTGTTGAAGTTGGCCCTGATGTGAGGAGGAGGTTGGACTAGAGACTTCCAAAAGTCCTGTCCACTCTAAATTATTCTGTAATAATAGAGCATGCCCTTGTAGTTTTACTCAGCAGACTTAACCCTTATGCCCCTTAACTGGGCAATCACCAACCACATGAAGCAAAAGCAAGTACTGGATTCTGCACCTGGGCAGGGGTAGCCCTGGCTGTACAGACAGCCTGGGGAATGAGATGCTGAAGAGCAGCCGTGCTGAGAGGGACTTGGGGGTCTTGGTTGACAGCGAGTTGAACACGAGCCAACAGTGTGCCCAGGCTGCCAGGAAAGCCAACTGTATCCTGGGGTGCATCAAGGATGGCATTGCCAGCTGGTCTAGGGATGTCATTGTCCCACTCTACACTGCACTGGTGCAGCCTCACCTTGAGTGATGAGTGCAGTTTTGGGCGCCACAGGACAAAAAGGATGTAAAACTATTGGAGAGTGTCCAGAGGTGGGCAACAAAGGTGGTAAAGGGTCTAGAGCGGAAGACGTTTGAGGAGAGGCTGAAGTCCCTTGGTTTGTTCAGCCTGGAGAAGAGGAGATTGAGGGTGGACCTCATTGTGGCCTACAGCTTACTCACAAGGGGGGAGTAAAGGGGCAGGCGCTGATCTCCTCCCTCAGGTGCCCAGCAATAGAACCTGAGGGAACGGCATGGAGCTGCAACAGGGGAGAGTTAGGGTGGAGATCAGGAAAAGGCTTTTCACCGAGAGGGTCATCGGGTACTTGAACAGAATCCCCAGGGAAGTGGTCACAGCACCGAACTTGGCTGAGTTCAAGAGGTGTCTGGACAATGCTCTCAGTCATCAGCTGTGATTGGGCTGGTCCTGTGTGGAGCAAGGAGTTGGACTTGATGATCCTTATGGATCCCTTCCAACTTGGGATAGTCTACAGTTCTTTGTTTCAGCAGCCAGTCTGTATTGCCAAAACATGATCCTACCCCTGAGATTGCTACTTTAATGAGAGGTAATGGATTTATCTTAGCATTTAGACCTTCTGAAGGTATAAAACACTCTCTAAAAAAACCCATTTCCTTTCTAAGCAAGGTAATTTGAAGTGTAATTTTCTGACATTAAACTTTAAAACCAATGTTCAGGTAAATTTTTTTTTGTTGTTGGAGGATATCAGGTGACAGCATTGAAAACTTTGAATGATTCTTCATTTTGCAAGAAAAAATGGGAGACAAATCCCCTTGCAGGATGTGTTGCTTGGGAAATGGCTGAATTACTGAAGCAGAAGCAGCCTCCGTTGAGCACAATACCTGGGGTGAATCCTTGGCTGCTGGAGACATCTCAGTGCCACCACGGACTGTCAGGGTAATTCCAGGTAATGTGCTGAATTTTTGTGTCTGAGTACCAGATCAGTGTTGGCCAAAAAAAGTCTTGAGGTTCCTTTAACCTGGAAGAGTGCCCTGTATTTTAAAAACTCAAATGGTCACATTTGGGGACTTTAGGAAAAAGGATCCTTTTAAAAGTAAAATTTGTATTTTTGAAATCTTTCTTCATTTGCCAGGTTTAGCTGCAGTTGTTTTACAGTTTGTCAGAAGCAACAGTGCAAAAATCCTGCCAGCCTTTCCAGGTCCCTCTGTTCTGACCTGTCGGAAGCAACACCGTAGATACCACAGGCAGCCATTGCCACAACATTGTGCCCATAAATGTGGGTGGCTTTTGGGAACTTCCCTTCCCGGTGCTCACTTTGCAACTCTGAGCGTGAACTCACACCATTTGTCTGGTTTATGTCACATATGATCGTCCTATTTGCACCTAGGCTTGGATCCAGACTGTGAATGCCTTTTAAGCCTCACACAAATTCACACTTGTTGCAAAGCCTGGAAAATTAAGCCTTTCCTGAGTTTTACTCCTGTGGCATCATTACACCATGTAATTATAGACTGTAATGTTATTTTATTATGAAGGTTTAGTGAGATGAGCAGTTTGGGACACTTAATGCCTAACATGCAGTTCAACTTGGCTTTGATTTCCGTTATGAGATTTATTATCACAGGGAATACACGTTCCACTTGACACCACTGTGTGCCCGTCTAAGCTGAGAACACAGACTTTTTTTTGAGGCTATAAAGAGTTATTTGCTCTTTTTAATGTCTGGGACTAAATTTTTGCATGGAAGGAATGTGTTCCCTAAATATCCTATGATCCTTCCAGGTAAGAGTGGGATAGAATAAACTGTTTTATTTCCGTCTTTCTCAACCATCTGAGAAATATTTTAAGGATCTTTCCTGCCCAGGTTTCCATTGGGCTATAAGTGACTATTGTCTGTTTTCAGAAGTTCACAGGTATACCAAAACGTACGAACACATATCTCTCTCCGCGCGCACAGGCTCAGATCATTGTGGGAGGGCAGTGCCAGTGTTGTGTACTTTGCCAGATGCTTAGCTGCTGTGATAATGAGGGTTATTAAGAAGCAGGGATATTAGATGCTGCAATGTATGATAGTGGGGGATTGTGCTTGATGACTCAGAAAGGTCTCCTTGGCTGCTGTGCTCCTGTGTTTAAGGGAGGTGGTGTTTGTTACCTGCCAAGCAGCCTCTGATTTACAATCTCAAAGCACCGCGAAGTGTCAACACCAAATTAATTTCTTTGTGTGTCGGTTGTGATCTCAGACGGTCCCTTCTGATACTTGGTGGTTGTGAAAGGGTGGTAAATTCAGCTGTGAGGTTGTTTTGTTTTTTGGCTCAAGTGAACATCAGAGGCAATACATCCCTTTTCACTCAACTGTGCTACCCAGAAGAGCAGGGAAATGGCTCAGTTACGTAGCTAGGCCCGGTTAGAAGCATTTTCAAAGGAAAAACAGCACTTGTAAACCGGATTGTCCTGTAATTTCTCAGCCAGGTATATTTTGCTGCTAACTGTAATAATGTAATCTCAAGCAAGCCACATACCATCTGTTTGCCAACTTACCCTTTTAGAAATGAACACAGAGCATATAATTCTGCTGCTGTAGGTGGATCAGCCACGAGACCTCCAGAGCCAATAATAACAAATCACTTCCATCTGAATTAAGATACCCTCTCCACCAGTCCACAACGTGGACTTCAGTAGCCCTGGAGTTTCAGCCATGGCTTTGAGTGCACTTAGCACGGGATTGTTAGGAAGAGCTCCAATGCTACAGCATACCTACTGCTGTTGGGTTTCGGGAATGGTACGAGTGGACATTTTCCCAATGAACTGATACATGCTACTGCCTTACCCTCTGTTGGTTTTGGTTTCCTGTTCTAGTCAATTAATACAGCTTTTCATGAACTTGAAAGTTGAAGTTCAAGGACACCTTTTTGCCCAGGCAGGCAATTATGTATCTTACACATTTGCCATATTCAGGCACTTCTGAAGGAACCTGAAGTGCCATCTGACTGGTTGCTTCTGGATTTTGCGTATAAGAGGCTTTCTATTTATACACTGATGTTTTAACATAGCAAAAAAAGAGTGTCTTCAGCAAGCAGAAACCATGCAAACAACCCAATAATGTCTCTAACTGGAAAATGGAAGTACACAAGCCAGGCAGTGTAGGATGTCACAGTTCTTTTCTCTGTCTTTAGCTATGTCCTTGCACACATGGATTCAGGTGTGGTATCCCAGTCTGGCCCATGAAGCTCCCCAGGAAACCTGCCCATACAGCACTGTTGCCTATGCTGCTGTGTCTCCCACTGACAAGCAGAAGACCTTGGGTTTTGCTGTGCTGTGGTGTAGTTTGGGTGTGTCCTGCTCCCAGGAAGAAGAGCATCTGAGTGCAGCACCACTCATCAACCCTGATGCTGTTGCTCCACTTAGTGTCTACCCACCAATTTTAAATTCCCTATATTGATGGGGACATGATTTCACAGGGACAATGGAAAAAAAATTTAACTTCATGGTTTACTTTCCTAGGATGACACTGACAAGAGCAGATGGCCAATTTCTGTTGGTCTTATTGTGTTATTTTAGCCTAACTTCTTAAATCATAAGGTGCTTATGTTCCTATTTTTATCCTCATGGTAGCAGACTGCATCTCATCTTCTGGATATAAGACGTGGTTATCTATAAATGCATAGGAGAGTAGATTATGCAAATACGGTTATTACTCTGTTATGGTGCTGGTAGTAGTTGGTTTCTGTTTTTTGTTGTGGTTTGTTTTCTTTTTTTTTTAATTTGAGCTCATTAACACTTGAGTCAACATGTTTTTTCCCCTGCAGTCTCAAGACAAAATCGTAGAAAAAAAAATAGTGTTGCTACCTCTATTTTGACTGGGCTGATACATAAAAAGAGAGTCTGCAAACTGTTGACCAAGCCCCCCTTAAGTCCCCCTCATATCAGTCCTTGTTTTCTCATTGCTGAGCTGAAAGTATCAACCAGGAGCAAACGTACAATGTTTTTGTAGTTGTTTCCATAGAAATTAGGCAGTTCTTCTGCTACACCTTAATTGCATGTGTTGCAGATCATGTCATAAGTCATTCTGACAAAAAGGCCAGGGAACCTTAATATTTTTGTTTACAGTATGTTAAACAGATGTTTTTTTCAGTGTAGAGATAAGACTACATTAAATATGATTTTATAAATAGAGGCTCTCACAGCTCAGCTCCTCTCGGGACTGCTCTGATTTGCTCGTTGGATGATTATAATGGGTTTTTAATTACACCTGTGAGCCAAGGTGTATATCAGAACTAAATTACAAAGCACCTCATAGTCAAGATTTTTCCAGCGTACAATGAGCTGAAAAAGGCTTTTTGTCCATAAGGACAAAGAAATTATTTTTCACATTATTAAAATTACAGAAGCTTTCTGGGCAAACACAGTGATAACACAAAAGATTATGACAGACAAACTTTTTGTTTGTTTATTTATTATTTATTTATTTTGGATGGTGCTTAGCAGTCTCTCCCGAGCAGGCTTAACTCCTTGTGAGCAGCTGACTGAGCCTCCAGTGTTTTCATACTCGTTGAAGGTTACAGCAGGTTATTTTGTCTTGGTTTTGTTTCTAAGATTTTTATTTTTTTTTAAAGATGAAGGCCAATCATGCCATAAAAAAAAAACCTCAACAAAACCCGCCCAAAACTAAAAAAGAATGTTTAAAATAATGAGGACAAGTGACTTTGATCCTCGAAGGAAAACCGTTTAGAATAGTTCAATCTTTTCTGAGTCATCTGCAGCTGTACCTTAGGTTAAGAGGTACCTCTAGCTACCATGAGGAGCTGGACAGCTTGAATCATAAAAAAAAGGTTATTTTGGTCATAGAGGGATGCTCAGTGAAGTAACAGTATCCAAATAATTCCATAAAAACATAGTTGGGATAATATTTAAAACAGACTCACTTAGCACAGGCTCTTAAATGTGTTGTTTCAAACATAAATGTCAGTCTGATCCGAAGCCTGCTGAGGCCAGTGGAAATAGTCCCAGTTTCAAAGTTTTCTTTGATTACAAGATCCAATATCTCCTGTATTTACCTGAAACACAGGGTGAAATACTTAAAACCACTAATGGGAATTAGGCTTCCAGCTGCTGAAAGTTATTGAAATGTTTCTGAAGGTTTTATCTATGTTACGGTGCTGGATTTGCTGGGAGACCCAGTTATTTAGGTCTTAACCCAGCAAAAGGCAGGTCTCAGTTAACCTGCAACTTCATTTCAGGCCAGGACAGCTGCTGAATCCCAGAATTTCATTAGGAGAAGCTAAGGAGGGCCTGTAAACATTGTCTTGGGGACAGCCAGATGCGTTTGAAAAAGCTCTGTCTGCACTGAGGGATTTGCTCCTTGGATGATAAGGTTCCTGTTGCTTTTTTCTTGGTTTTAATGTGTTTTCCCAGTACCAAAGAGGATCAGTGAAGCCACCATTGAGCTCCCATACTCACTTCCCTCCTTCCGGCAGTGTTTTCGGGTGGCCCTGCGTGCAGGACTGGTGCTGGTCATAGGGGTGACACAAGCTGCTGTAGCTGGGAGCCCCTCTGCTTTGCACCAAGCATTTGTGTCTGTGGAGTGGGCTGGGCTGCAAGCGTGAAATGCAACCACCAACATGTCTTGCCTCCTGGGTTACTGTCAGGAAGAGTCTTTTCACTGTTCAAGTGAGTCTTTTGCTCTGTCTTTCAAAATAAAGTATTTGACTTATCGATGGCTTTGGTGAACTGGTTGTAGTACATCATCTAGGTCTAGCGCAAGAGCAGGTCCTCCCATAATTTGATTCTTAGATGCATAAGACTGTTCAAACAAGATGCTTGCCTTGGTAGAGAGTAAAAAAGTGTGGGGTTTTGCCAACTTTGTTGTTGCAATTCTGATCCCGACCGTTTGATTTATGTGGCACGCTAAAGCTGGCAGGTGTCAGTCTCATTGGGTTGGGCAGTAATATTGTTATACGTAGTTCTTGCATAGGACCATGAACACAGAGTGCAGAAGGCCAGATCTGTAACAGATATGAATTTTCTATACATGATTTCTATTCCATTAAACTAAATAATTCTTTATCACTTGATGAGTGTCTACCATTTCTTGCCAGACGCTGACAGCTGTGACTCTTCCCAAGCATTTTCCCCATTGCTCTGCTGACTTTGGCCAGTTCGGGATGACTTGGACAGCCCCTCCTAAGTGAACGGAGCAGGACTACCACTTTCTGACTTTATTATTTTTTTTTTTAGAGAGGAAGCATCTGCGCAGTAACTGAATAATTTCCTCGATGTTGCTGACTCGAAATGTTCCCAGGTAGCATGTTTATCACAGTTAGTTTTCTTTCAGAAATCAAATTACCTTTGATCTCCAAACCCTCCATTTATTATCATTCAAGACCAGAAAGGCTGATTCATAAAAACGAAGCAGAAACACGTTCTAAAAGCTGGCCACGTCCTCTGCTTCTCCTCCCTTTCCGGGGTGTTTGAGCCCCCGTTGCTACACGTTTTCGAGGCCTCCAAACGACAAGTGAGCGTGCCTGCAGTAACCAGAGACATACAGCAGGGCTATGGCAACTGCAGTACACAACATTATAACAAGTAGCTCTCCAGTTGCTGTCAACCTTGACAAGTATTCTATTGAAATGCAGATGCCGCCTCCTTGCACCGAACGCAGCAAATGGTTCAGCCGGAGTCCGTTCCTCTGGCTCTAATGAGAAAGCTTTTGATGATACATAATCATCTCAGGCTTTCTGCGCCTCGGGGAAGGGCTACATCGTGCAGGTGCTTTGCCTATCCCACCCGTAGCCCAGCCAGGAAGGTGCAGGAGTATCTGAAGCTAGGATTTGTCCCCTTGTTGTTTGACTTTGTGGCAGTAAGTGGGATATGACCCCAGTCTTGCCAGAAGATGAAATTTTACAAGCTTTTACCTACAGGTGGATGATATTAATAAGTATTTCTGGCATTCTAATATCCTTCCATTTAAGTATTATTAATAAAATCTCCCTTCTTTAATCACCGAAGCTAGACATTTCTGAGCTTTGCTGTCATTTGAAAAGAAACAAACACACAACAAATTGCACTTGACTAATTTTGTTAAATTCTACAGGAAAGCAAATGTGAAGTCAAGTCTCTAGAGGTCGAGTCTTTGGCAAGAAGAATTTATAAGCAGAGTACGTATCTATTTGTTCTCTGATTATTTGCTCTGCTGACAGTAGATGAAGAAAAGACGAAGCAGAAGATTTGTGCTAATTTAGAAAAATGTTTGAAAACGTTGGCCTTGCAAATCCAAATATATTAGTTAAATGTTATTGAATAATAATGAGAACAGGCGTGTATTGACCACAGGACTTTGGAACTATGCAAAATTAATTTGTATTTATTTAACCCTGCCTTTCAATGGATCTTTGTTCATGTTTCTGCAGCTTGGATTTCCTTGCAAGAGCTGATCTCTTTTTATAGCACTTCTTTATTTTAGTAACCAGCCTAAGTGCCTCGGTTCCCTAACAAAGCTTGAACAAGAAATGAAGTAAATATACAAAGCAAAGGCTTGCTTCTCAGAGGTGCTATTGTTTGTACAATGGTAAAGCGCCAGCATCTCCGCTGAGGCCTGGGCCACCTCTTGCTGGATGCGCAGTAACCCCAAATCTTCCCAGACAAATGGCTGGAAGAAAAGAAGTCTGTTATCTTTGACTTGCAAGCAGTGAGCTGAAGTGGGGAGCAAGCAGGAGACCTGTCCAAGTCTCTAGTAGCAGTGATCTGGGCTTCCCCGAGCCACAACCCCTTACCCCGAGCATGTTTCCTTCCTCTCATTCTATAGGAAGCTCTCAACCTGATGCCTTTTTCTTACAAAAAGAGAAATGTTTCATCAGGGTAAAGTGAAGAAGGAAGAGAGTCATAGGGAAGGAGATCTGAGAAGGGCTTACATGTAAAGGGGGGCTGTTAAAACTGAAAAATCAAGATCTCGCCCATATTTGCTACAAAGATGAGCTCCTTGTCCAGCCTGTGTACACAAATGCCATGCAGGAGATGAATGTGACAGCATTGTCTTCCTCACTCTTCCAGCGCCCTGGGTGCCTTACTGGTGTTCACCCACCCCGATATGGCTGTGCCTGCAAGCGCGGCACTGGTTGGTCCTGTGTGGTGCTGCTCTTTGCTAAAGGACACGTACCTGAACGCCATGCTCCTGCAGCCCAGCGCAGAGCACAGACAGGTGCTGTTTTACAGACTGAAAAGTTCCCCATCTTTCCTTCCGCACCCGGTATAAAGAGCAGCTGGGCTGATTTCATCCCTGCACACGCTCTGTGGGGCAGCCTCAGGATGCTGTTTAGTCCTTCTCCCTCACTGAGATGGGATTGAGCAGTCCCAGATCCTTCCTGACCTATTTCTGATCTCTTCCCTAACAGCTCCATCAAGGGCATCCTACAGCTTCCTGCTGCTCCAGGGGGCTGATGACCCAAACTCAACTTACCTTTACTTCCCTGGGGAACACAGAGAGTCATTACTCATCCCTCTCTTATAACAGCCATACATACGTGGAAGATTTTGCACTCTGCGTTTTTCTTTTGTGCTAGACCAAGCAAACCCATGTTTTTCTGCCTCTGGACAGGGCTGGCAAGTTCCAGCTCATCTGTACACTGGTGTATTCTGAGTGTGAGCAGGGAGTCTCTGATCTCAGGTTCTTTCACTTGCCACCTCTCCATCACTGCAGAGCCCATGACCACTGTGCATCCTTCCTGTGCCCCTCAAGGAAGTTAGGAACACACACACCCCCTCCCTCCCCATCATTCCCTTTTTGGAAAATGCTACCAAGGATTTTTGGAGGCGTCAGTGAAAGTGTTTCCCGGGAGCTGTGTGGGTGAAAACCAGAGGTTAGACAGTATTTGTAAAAATGAACAGAAAAGGCAGAATGTCAAGTTCCTCTTCTTTATGGGTACGGAAGTGTTAAAGGCTTTTAAGCTTTGCTGAGAAGTTAAATGAAGTATTCAGTACGTTCATAATGGTTGCACCATTTATCGCACGTACGTGCATTATCTGTAGCAGCCCAGTATTTTGCAGAGGGCTTTGGGAAGTGTGAGAATGAAACAGACTCTTTTTAATCTCATTTATTTCCTCAGGCCATCTGGATTTAGTAAACACTCAAGACATCTGACAGGACAAAGTTGAACCTTAGCACTAACAGGTTCATACGTGCATTAAGAGCCAGGACTGCCCGCACTCGGAGCGCTGGCTCCAGCGTTGGCTCGCTATGAAGCCTTAATAGCTTTTCTGCAGCTTATGCATCTTAAAGTAGGCCCAGCTATGACTTCTTGCCTCATGGGGTGTTGAGAATGTTTATTACTTATTGCTGAGAGCGGACAGCATTACTGGAAAACAAACACCAAAGCCTAGTGGTCTTATTCAAGGCTCATTAAAATCTCGCAAATTTGGCTTGTGCGAAGTCATCCTCGGGAATTACCCGTTGAAGTTGCTTTACACATTGTGTAAGAACTGCAGAGTTGAGCCTTTAAAATGCTTTTCAAATGAATCTGCTCTCAACGTGGTCAGGAGAATCTTACAACTGGCTTCAGTGGAAGCACGGGATGTGGTCCAAAGTAAAAGAATCAGCGCCCTGGGAGTTTGAATGAAATCTAGTAACTAATAAATGAAAAGTACTTTTGTTTATCCATGCTGGCAAGCAGCCTGTCTGTAGTGGGAACACCAGTGCCCAAGTATGTTCTTTATCCATTTGGATTTATACGATGCTAAAATGGGAGCCTGGCCAAAACATGAGGTGCCCCTGCCACAAAAAGCAAGGAGCAAAATAGGAGCTTAGCTCCGAGAGCCGTTCGTGGCTCCGAGAGCCGTGTGAAACACAGCTCCTAACTTCACGAAACCCTTCCCTTCGCAGCGGCATATAACCATAGCCCTGTGGGTATTGTCCCTGTTTCTGTCTGTCCAGCACAGGCTCCCACTACAGATGCTGCTATGTCGCTGATCTCTCTGCAATGCCGAGAGTGTGGTGGATGTATTTGCACATAAATTGTACCAAACGTGAGTTAGAGACTTCGATGTTTTATGGTCCCGGCACTGGGGACCCACCACTCTCAGGTGGTTTAGTCAGCTTAGCTCTTTACTGCCTGAAAGTAGTACCAAGTGTCCAGGGCACCGGCACCCGTGGGACTCTATACCTGCCTCTCTGCTCACCGGTGTCAGGAAGGGGATGAGTAAACCACAAGGTGCCCTTCTGGGGTTTAAAGGGAAAGGTTTTAACCCGGATTTATGTTGGTGGGATAGTAGCAGAAGGAAGGTTGAAGTGCTATCCTTCCAGTATTGCCAAGCTATCCGAGGCTTACCCTTATCTGTAGTCCTGCTGTGAGCCGTGTGTGGTTTTATTGAAATGTGTGTTAATGGTATGTGTCTATGAGAAGGCGGGGGGGGGTATTCCTTTTTATTGTTCCTGATCCAGAAAGCTAAGGATGCCAATATTCTACTTAGGCTTCGTAATGTACTTTAACATTAGGCAATGGAGTAAGAAAGAGCTGTTAGATATGATGCCTTTTCCTTTGCTTTACACTCGAGATACTGAGTAAATTGGTAAAGTTTAGTCTAATTATTTTATGGATGCAAAGCTGCTGGAGGGAATCTTTAGGAATCGTTCCACTAAGCCACACCTCAAATATTTGCTTAATTTTTGTGTGTGAGCATCATTCTTTATGATGAAATGAAAATTTAGCACTCCACAGCTTGATAGACGATACAGCATAATACGAGGTGACAATGAGACAAGCTCTGGCTGTAACCTCATGGAGGGGCTTTTTATATCACAGACCAAATGCTCCCACCTATCACAAGGTATCTTGGTTGGCTGGTTCGTGTCTTCTGCTGGAGGGGGGAGTGTGCGGTTTGATCCAGGCTGGTAAATCCGAACCCGTTTGACACCACCTCAGTCTGAGGTTGAGCCATTTGAATTTCACCCGTATGCAAAGTGATTGGGATGGAAGGTGTGGGGGGAAGAGGCTTTTAGCTAGTTAGAGCTTTACACTGTTCTTGGTATGAAGCCTCCTGATGGGAAGCAGTCTAATAAAGCTTCCATTTTCAAGTTGAGATAAAAGCATTACCTATCCAATAGATCTGTGTGTAGACACTAATGCCTCTCTGCTTTGTTTTCACGTATTATATGTACAACTGGCATTAATTGTTGCATTTTTCTTATGTTTTTCCAGTATGTTTTTAATCTCTGCAGGCTGTATTGATTTTTTTTCCTGTGTTGCTTCTGCACTTGCCACCAGGACCTCCTTGTAGATAAGGTGTTTCAATTCAGTGTGTGATATTTCTTGGGAAAACACTCTAAAACACTTTTTTTTTTTAATGTGTTTTTTTCTTCTCTCCCCCCTTTTGCGATGTATTAAAAGGAAGATGCTGGAAAAGAATTCAGAGCACAAAGCAGGGACTTGCAATGCCCTTTCTCTTTCAGCAAACTCTTTTATTCTACTGTGAGGAATGAAACGCTTCTGTTAGAGCAAACACAGACTTGTGTTTTACAGCAAAAGCTGTTTAAAAGGTTATACACAGACTGTACACAGGGTTGAGCTTGGTAGCGAGAGTGTTTCTGTGTTGCTAATACTGAGAAGAAGAGACCACTTATTCTGAAGTCACAGTTGTTACAGAAGGACCTTCTTTTTAGTGCTTCTGTAACCTCTTTAATTCAAAGCTGAGAGGATTCTGTCTGGAGAGCTAAGAGTTAAGGCGAAATGTTAGGCTGCCACAGAGTTAGGCTTGGGGGCTAAGAAGAGGGTGTCCTTGGCCATTCCTCTTGCGTGATGGATGATGACGGAGAGTAACAAAGTTTGACACGGGGTGGGCAAATGCAGTGACTGAAGATAGATAAATCACAATATTTCCTACATTGTTAAGCCTTATGAAGCATTCCTTTAAAAAAAGTAAATATTGTAATTCTTCATTATCTCAGCACTTACAGACACCAGACATGGAGCAGTCTGAAAATACCGAGAGGTGGACTCAGACACCATCTCCAGGCAAGCAGCGCTGCCAGAGATGGCTTGCAGTATATCATGATCACCAGGTTGTGTAGCTATGATTTATGTCCCTGTCACTCACCTCCCACCATGCCAGGCCAAGTGGCTTTGCTAGAAGGCAGCTTTGCTCCCCAGCATGCTGCCTACCTGCTGCCAGCCTCCACCTATACCCTCACCTCCCTAACCATAAGCTCGGCTGTTTATGAGCACAATTAAAGTTGGTACAGCAACCTCTTATCTTTCAGTGCATCTAAATTCATGCCATAAACCCTAGCCACAAACCAACCCTGGCCATGAAGGGCAGAGGTGTTCCTGTCCCCCCATGCTGGCATTAGCACGCAGCTGCTGTGGCAGTCCTGGTCCAGGGGAATGGGAGCTGCAGTTGTTCAGTGACAGGTCCTGGCCAACCCAAACCACTGTCAAGCCCTCTTCAGTTACTCACAAACGGAGTGTTTTCACTTACCTTGGGAGGCAGGACCTTCTGCCCTGTGCACTGCACTGGCCACTCTGGGCACACAGTGGTACTGTCCTCTCTCTTTTCCTGGTGTGGACCGTGTGAGCCGGCTGCCCAGAGAGTATCCTGCTGGTTCCTGGGTACAGCATAAACACACTAACGCACACTCAGCAGTCAGCAAACAGCGCTCGGGGCATCGTGCTAGGCGTTTCCCACTGCCTGTGTGTACGATGTGCAAGCTGGCAGCGTTGTCTCTCTTGGTCACCCATCATTATCAGGGCTCTTCAGATTCACCACTGCTCATTAGGTACCTTTCTTTATTGCAGCAATGTCCACATGTGCACCCCCAAAAATGTAAGGGACCCTCCTTGCTGATGCTGCTGGGGTGATGACAGATGCAAAACCAGTGCACAGCAGAGGTGACTTTGGCAGATTGCTAGTTCAGCTCCTGAGAATGGAGGACAGGGAAACACGAGCTCCTCTTGCTACTCAGTGCATTTAGGAGCCCGACCTGTTTCTCTCTTGTTCCCGTTTTTTTATGCCCTGTGTTTCGGTGGGTTTGGCTGCAAGCGGTGGGGGTGATTGCACTGCATCCCTTGCTCTTCCCAGTGCTGAGGTGGTGAGATCGCTGCTCTGGCTGGGATCTCATGGCTAGCTGGAGGCAGAAGCAGCTCAGGGTTCAAAACCGGACCAGTATCTCCCACAGTACTTTATTACCTGGGGAGCCCTATCTCAGCTGTGCCCCATGTACCATCAGCCTGGAATGCTCCAGCACCCAGCCTCCCCCTAGCAGGGAGAGGAGATGAATCTCCCATCAAGCATCAGGACAAGGGAAAGTGCAGCAGCCTCAGCATCTCCCACCATGTGCAGTGGAAGAAAATGCCATGAGTAGGTCAAAGAGTCTAGGCTCTGTTGTCACAGGCTCTACCTCAGGCAAAACAAAGCTGAAGGAAAAATCAGAAACCTTCCAACCTAGTTAACCTGGACCTTAAGCAGAGCGAACAATTCTACAGCAGAACTATCCATTTCCATCTGATGTCCCTAAATACAACAGTGATCAATTTAAAAAAGAATTTAATATTAAAAATTCAGCCACCTTAATCAGAAATAAGCCCTGATTCAACACAGATGTACAAAAAAATAAATAATAAAGTTTTGTATGTTAGGTCTACACCCCAGCCCCAGAGAGCTAAGCGCTGAATAGTCACTGCTCTGAAATGCACGCTGTCTCTTGGAAAGTTCTGCAAAAGGTGAAATGCGCTGCGGTTTGTTTTGCTTCCAGACTGATCTAACTAACTGTTCGAACTTTCAAAGAAACCGTGTAGGAGTCTGACATTTAAAAGAGGGGGGAAAAAAGAAAGTGGGGGAGGAAGTCGAATCTTCCCAGAGAATTTGAAAAGATCTTTTTTTTCCTCTCCCCTCCCCTGAAGGAGAGTGCGTCTCGAGCACTGCTGGGCTGCTGTTTGCTCCCGGCGGGCAGAAGATCGCTCGGTGTGTTTCCCGGCGGTGCACAAGAGGAGCGTGTGTAAATGGGTGTGCTGATGTCGGGTGTGCTGATGTCGGGTTTGCTTCACCGGGTAGTTTGGTGGGAGGAAATCATTCAGGAGATCAGCTCTACCTGCATCGCGAGATGCCGCGGGTAACAATAAGAAATACTTGCACAGGTTTTTATGGGCCATGGGAGATTTAAAGGTGGAAAATACCAAGTGTGCTACAGAATGGGCATCTGCCCAGGAGCCAGACAAACCTCTACTCTCCTTAATCAATGTAAGCAGGAATCTACCAGGTTAAACTGGGATGCCTTTTCAGTGCTTTGTTCCCCCTCTGTGGTATGCAGAATTTCCATGCATACATATACAGCCATATAATAGGATCATATAGAGTGTATACTGCTCCAATATGTGCAGGTATTTTCCCTATGTATTCATATGTTTCTTCTGTATTTTGAGAAGCATTGTAGACGCAAATAAGCTGTTTAGAAGCACAAGTAAAAATTTTCCACGGCTTACGTTGAGGCCACAAAGAGGTGTTCCTGATGCGTTTTTACCTTGAGCTTTCTGAAATACAACATAAGCCAGTAAAAGACTATTTTTTGCTTGGAAAAACATCACCAGGCAATACAGATTCTTAGAGAAGGTTTTTTTTTCCCCCTACCATACTGGGAGACACACACACTCACATAAGTGATCTGGACTTAGACATATAGAAACTCCTGAGGTCTAAAGGTCTGACAAACGAATGACAAAATTCCCTGCAACCCAGCCAAGTGGGTGTCCGTGGGTTATTCGGCACAGCTTTGCTCCCAGGGCCCTCGCGGATGCTAACGGAGGCTGCAGGTCCATGCTGAGTGCCAGCACGATGCTGTCATGATCAGGAAGCGTTTAGCTCTCAGAAGTTGGAATAAATGCCTTTTTCAGGCTGAACACGGTGGATATTACTTCGGTTCGTGGTAGGCAGATGCGAAAACATCTTAGGTTAAGTCCTCTTCCTTGCCAGCGTCAGGCGTGGACTGTGGTCCTGCGAAACCTTATTCACACAGATTGTTCGTACTTTTGTGATGCTGCCCACCGAAGTAAAAACAAACTCCGATGCTATTTCTTCCTCAGAGCTTCCCTTTACATCCTGCCTCTTTTGTTTCTAACAGCGGCGGCTCGGGACTGGGGTTTCAGCACTCAGACTGTTGCACTTACACTGTAAATAGTGCCGTACTGGTGAGATGGGAGACAATGAAATGTATTTCCAGAGGTTTCAGTAAAAAAATGTACTACTAAGAGAGTGTTAAATGATACAACTATCTGCAGAACTTATTTTTAAAGTAAGTTAATATGTTAGAATTATTGGATAAATGCAAACCAAAATCTCAATCTTCAAATAATTTTGATTTTAACATTTTTCTTCCATGAAAAAAAAATCTATTAATTTCCTGGTTACTTTTTCCCTTCTTTTTAATAGCAAGATGAGCTACAAATGCTTAACAAAAATTTTAGAAGGAACTTATTTTACATGAATGAAAGAAAATATGTTGCATAAAAAAGACAGTAACAGGCTCTCTTTTTGTTCCTTTTTTGATGAGGTTGTCTCTTGGAAATTTTAAGGGTATATTTTATTAAAATTATTTCAGCACTTACATTTTACATATCCAGTTGCATTTTAAAATATTTCCCATTATCTTAGTGGCATATTTTCAGTTCTGAGGAATGACAGTCTTTCAGTGCTGCATGTTTTTAATGTTGGGGCTTCTTACATCTGGTTTATAGGTTTTTTTTTTAAAAAAAAATGTGTGAACTGATTTGCACCAAATTCCCTCATAACAGTACGAGTTTGTAGTAAAAAGGGATTGTGAAAGTAAGGGGGAAGTAAGGAAGAATTACAAATAATGGCAGAATAATTCTTGTAATCCCTCGGTGTAGGATAAGCACGAAATGCAGCTATAACACGAATGATAATCTGAAGGAGGAAGTAACGACTGAAAGAATTTCAATTAAAACATACCAAGCTTAACTGATCGCGCAGATAAAGCACACCGACACCGCGGTGACGGACACTGCAAAAATGCCAGCGCAGATTCCCCCACAGCACAGCGAACAGTTTAATTAAAAATGAATTTCAATACAATTATTGTTTTAGCCTGACAAACAACTACAGCAGAAAGTCGTATTTCACCGCGCGAGCTCCCGGCGCACGGAGCATTTCACTGTCGGGGCTTTATGAACCCCGGGTGTGTTCCAGACCCCATCACGGGCAGCTGAAACGCACAGCCACGGCTCTACCCGCGCACCGCTCCTTTGTTCGGGAATTTTATCTGCAGATATAATTACGGGGAAGGCAGCGGCATCGGACGGGAGGCAGAACCCCCCCCCTCCGCGCGGGGGGCTGAGCGGTTTCAGCGCTTCGGTTAGGTTTCAGTGCCCTCTCGTGGCTCGCACGCCGCGGGGACACGGGGGACAGGCAGCCCCACGCGGGGACGCTGCCACCCAGGGGTGCCCCCACCCAGGGGTGCCCCCAGGCGGGGACGCTGCCACCCAGGGGTGCCCCCATGCAAGGACGCTGCCACCCAGGGGTCACCCCATGTGGGGACGCTGCCACCCAGGAGTTCCCCCCACGTGGGAACACTGCTACCCAGGGGTGCCCCCACACAGGGACGCTGCCACCCAGGGGTGCCCCCACCCAGGGACACTGCCACCCACGGGTGCCCCTACGCAGCACACGACCCGGGTGGGAACCTCTCCCACCCCACGTCACCTTCCCATGCGTTTGGCAGGGCCGGTCACGTCAGCACCTTATGGCAACCCTGCGTGGGCATCACCACCGTACCCATGGGGACACGCAGGCTGGTGGGGGTCAGCCACCATCCCACGCCAGTCCCTGTGCCCTGGGTCACATCCCCGCAGGGCTGGGGCCACCCACGCTGCGGGGAACGAGCTTCGCTGTCACCTGTGCTGGGAGGAAGCGCGTCACCATGGTCTGTGGGGGATGCTTGCCTTTGATCCTGTTTCTGGACCAGGTCTGGTCTGTCCAATCTCTAGCTGTGTGATGACTCACGCTCTTGTCATGTACCTGGGCATCAAAGGATGCTGCAGCCCGAGCGGTACCTGCCTGCGTGGGGTTTCTGTAACAGTCAGGGGTTATGAACTGCACGATGGCCACTTCAATACATAATTGTGCATTTCAGAGTTCCCCGGTGATCTGTGCGTACATGCTATTTAAAACATCTTTCCTATCTGTTTTATTCTTCTAACACTTTTTTTTTTTCTCACCAGCTTCTGCCTGCCCCTTCCTTTCCTCCCAAACCAAGTGGTACCTCTCACAAACCGCAGCGCTCGGAGCTGGTGCGAGGGGCTGCCGGCTGAGGAGCAGGCAGGTTATGGGCAGCTGCCGAGGAAGCATCCCACACACATCGCTGTCTACAACTTTCTTTCAGAAATGAAGTTCCTTGCTCTCTCCTAGTCCCAAAACCTGCTGCCAGTCATGCTGATTTGTACCAAACCATGTGGTACACGTGCTCTGATACGGAAAAACCACATCTAATTCTGAATTGAAGTCACTTATCTAAGCCTGGTTAGGAGTCAAGCTGTGACCATTACATTCAGATCACTTATGACACAAACTAGATTTAAACACATACCTCAAGAAGCATAAACCTGTGTCTCCTGACTTTACTACAGTTTTAGATGATGGTAAAAGTCAAAACCACCACCATAATTACCCATCTATTTCTCATCGTGTTTTCTGTAGTGCCCATCACCGTAAAACCTAGGATATGATATTTGAAAGTTAAATAAATGATGTGAAACTTAGATCTCTGTTTCAGCCAGGCATTTTTTCAGCATCAGAACTGAGTGCAGGCTGTAAGTCTTGTCTGTGCACCGTGTCTTTTATTGCTTCCTTGCTTGTACGATGCAGCCTGGGAATTTTAAGACAGAGGAGGGTGTATAAATTGCACAGCTCTGTACTGCAGGTGAAACCGATCCCTGCTGTAATGCTGCTGAAGGTAGGAGAGCTGTAAATGAGAAGGACTTTTGCTCAACGATTAGCATAACCATTTCATAGAGCCGCAGCCCAGCCCCTGAAGCCTTGTGCTGAGAAAGACAGACAGCAGGCACAGAACGCTTGTTGGTTTTTAGAAAAAATTAATTGAGCAAGAGTCATCTTTCCTTCCTCTGTTTTTCAGGTCTCTGTGAGACTGTGTAGACATCACTTTTCATTTTGAGGGACACAGCAAATCAAAGCCAGACCAGGTCTGGGTAGAGTTTTCCCTGCATTACTGATAGTAGGTGGGGGAATTTCCCAGTAAGATGCTGTTGTATCACTGGTTTTATTTTCTTCTGATACTGATGTTCCTGGTGTAGGGATGTTTCTTATAAAGGTGTTTTTGCAAAGAGGAGAAGGAAAGGTACTGGGACTCTCTATGCCTGTCCTGGTTCTTACTGGTCAAGGATTATAAAGTGTTGGTGGAACTGAGTCAAGGCTGGAGGCATCTTTAGGTGGTACCCTGACAGTGGCAGTGATTTGCAGATAGCTGCCACTTCTGCCTCCTTTCCCCAGGGAGAAACCCTGTTCCTCATGAGGTGACTGAGGGAGAGGTCCCCAATCCTGATGTTGTACTGGATCAGGCTGAGACAGAGTTAATTTCCCCGTGGCAGCCCTCACAGTGCTGTGCATTGGTAGCAGCAAGGTGTTGGTAACACCCCAGGGTTTTGGCTGCTGCCGAGCAGTGCCGGCACACATCAAGGCTGTGTCTCCAACCCTTCTTCCACCCCCTCAGCAGTAGGCTGGGGGTGGGCAAGGTCCTGGGAGGGGACACAGCCAGGGCAGCTGACCCAGACTGGCCAAACAGATATTCCATACCATATGACATCTGCTCAGCAACGGGAAGCTGAGAGATAGGGGGAGGAACAGAAGGCATTCAGTTTTTTTCAACGTTTTGTCTTCTGGGGCAAGCAGTACGCTTTTGGAAGCCCTGCTTCCCAGGAGGTGGCCGGACATCGCCTGCTGATGGGAAGTAGAGAATAATCTTTTGTTTTTCCTTGCTTTGCTTCCGCGCGCGGCCTTGCTTTCGCTATATTAAAACTGCCTTTATCTTGACCCACAATTTTGGAGTTGTTTTTCCATCTTATTTTTTTTTCTCCCCTCTCTGCCCTGCTGAGGAGGGGAGTGATAGAGCGGCTTGGTGGGCACCTGGTGTTTAGCCAAGGTGAAACCACTACAGATGTTCAGTGAGAAGGTTCAGGTGACTCCACACAAGCATGTGCTAGGTTCAGCTTAGACTGCTAGCCATTGCCTATGGAAAGGGATGATCTCTTTTCTTCCCTGTCCTTTGTGTTGGATCTATGCAGGGTCAGCATGGGCCAGGTTTTCACTCAGAGGGAGTCAGCAGAGTTTCCACCTGCAGGGACCAAGATTTTGGGTTAAGGTCACGAACAAAGCCCTGTCAGAGCCTTCACTGTGTTACTCTCTGTCAGAAGCAGAAAACTGCATGACTGATTTGCTCCTGGAGACAGACTCTCAGTGGAGCTGCTGGTGAGTTTGGGTGCCACAGCAGAGATGTAGATTGGGGTGGGAGTTAGGGCCTGGCAGCACCTCTCTCTGTTGCTGCAGGAGCTGCTGAGCAGAACTGGTGAAGGGACAATTGTCAGAGTCCACAGCTTAAAAGTCTGGGCTGGTGTGGGGCAGAAGAGAGGAGTCAGCACTGTCAGCCATTCTGTTTTCACAAGCCCTGAGCTTTGGCAGCCATGTTAAAAGGAATTGTATTTCTCCTTTGAAGAGGGCGGAGGGGAGCGGATGGGCCACAGGGGCAGGTAAAACTTCTAACAGGACCATCCAACGAGCTTGGCCAAACAGCTCTGCTGCATCCATTAGTAATAACACTGCCCACACAGAGCTCTCAATGCCGTATTTTGTGAATCATAAAACGGGGACAAACCCTTTCATGTGTGTACTAGGATACCTTCTTTTCAGACCTCAATATTTCAAATACCTCTAGTGTTGAATCTGAAGTGGATGTGGCTGGAGAGAGGAGTTACTCCTCTGCTTTGTGAATAAAGTCCCAAAGGACCCAAGGGCTAAGAGATGCTGAGCACCCATTTCAATAGGTCCTTCCAGTGCAGACCAGGCAAACTCGCAGGTCATGGCACTCAAATGTCAAGTGTGTGCCGAGTGGTGGGAAGAGCGGAGGCGCTTTGTGTCTGCAGCCTGTTCCTGTGGCTCTAAGTGAAGTGCAGAGACACCGTTGCTCTGCCAGTCCCCGAGCAGCGCGCTTCGCACAGATCAAGCCTTCAAGAGAGAGTTTCTTTATTTGCCCAGATGGGAGTGAAGTCTGTTGCCATGACCTTGCTTTTCTGTGACTCCCATTCTAGTGAGCCCTATCTTGTTGCTCACTGACATTTCCTTGGATGCAACTGTTATTTACAGAAGGAGAGGCGAACGCTCAGAAATGTTTTTGGAAGCCAGCAGCAAAGGCCGGGTTAATGGTTACTTGTGCGCTAACACAGACTCTGACCCACGCGGTGCAGCCAGCGCGGTGGAGAGCGTCACTATCGCCTGCTCACACAGCGCAGGACGGCACAGCACAGAGACTACCTAGAGCAGTGCCGTCTCCTCGCTTTGCCTCATCTCTCATTAGCAGCAGCCTCTGCAGCAAGAGACGCTTCTTTCAAAACTTAAAAAGTGAGCGTGAACGCTGTTCAAAAGCCTGCTTGTTAGAAGACTAGAAACGAGTGGCAGCCTGAGCTGGAGAGATATAGAAGACTTAAAATACATATATATGAGTCATATATGCCAGCCTATAAGCCAGGGTGTATAGAAACTGACCTTTCTCTTTCATCACCCCAGAGTAAACAAACCGCATAATTTGCTCCGTCCCACGAGTACTTGTCCCCTCTCTGCTGTCTGTCCCAATGTCACACGCTGCAGCTGCGTTTGGCAGCTTCGCTCCCTCCCTCTTCCCTCTATTCCTTCTCCTTCAGCCAGCATAGCAGGACACCCGCTCTTCTGTCTTCACCGTTTCTTCACCGAAAATATGCCCCCGTCCATTTGGGTGCAGGGATGAGTCCTAATCAGTTGGGCAGAGGCAGTGTAGATGGAAAACATAGGACTGCCTTGTGGGAGGGCAGCCAAAATACTCCCAGGATTACTGTTTGTCTGTCTTAGATGCAGAGATTTAGGCGGCTGGATGTTTATCTGAAAGGGAAGAGTTCCTGCTTTTGATGGAGGAAAGCGAAGCTGTGTCTGAGTAGGGAGATGACTGCAAAGGTCTACCTCTCAAAAAATGCGTGGGAATGGAGCACTCAGACCTGGGCTAGTACATGTTCAAGTACTCAGCTTTGAGCTCAGACTCAATGTCATAGCATTTTCACGGTCTTGTCTGAGGACGTATCTGCTCCGGCTTGAAGAAAGTCCTCAAGAGTGAACATGTTTTTATGTTTGCTAGCTAAATTGCACAAAAAGTTCATGTTCTGCAAGCTGAAGATCTACTTTTAGTTTGTCCTTGAGGTAGGCAATCTCCATCAGAAAATGTGTTCTTCACTTAGAGAAGCAAACAATTATTCTACGTGAAGCTGATGCATAAAATAAGCCAAGAAAGCACCCTCCTGTGAGTACAGCAGCCTGCTAGAAGTCTTGGGTGAGCAGCACTAGAAATCTATTACTTCATGGAGGCTGGAAAAGACTTGCTTAATATTTTTAGCCCAGGTGACAGTTTTGCTAACCTCTCTCCCTTTTGAACATTTTCATGTAAATATTTTTCAATAGTAAGTATATAGAAGCGGTGTGGTAACGGAGCAGGGAAATTTAAGGGGGGCACATGAGACTGGTGATGCTGGAGCTGCAACCTGCCATGAAATACCAGCTCTGCAGCCTGATATCTT
The DNA here is from genome assembly GCA_013399095.1 of Psophia crepitans. Lineage (NCBI taxonomy): Eukaryota > Metazoa > Chordata > Aves > Gruiformes > Psophiidae > Psophia > Psophia crepitans. Next base: position 71,597 of record VWZZ01008415.1, on the reverse strand, counting down.
TCTGCTCTCTAGTGGGTTTCTGCACTGGAAGACTTCAAAGTTCCCCTGTGTAGAAATGAGTTTGATATCCCCTGAGCTGCGCACATGTACTTTATACGTAACGACAACACACAGCCCATCTCAACGGATTTAGCTAGGAACCCTGTCCCCCTAAACACGTCCACGAGTGGGTGCCCGTGCTGGAGACGTGCACCTCAGTGATGCCTCTGAGCATCAGCCCCATGGTGCCTTTGCGGTCAAAGTCTGAAGGGCCCTGGGTACCACGCGGTATAGCTTCCATGTAACGCTGAGATCTAGGCATAAAATAGGAGTATGAGCTCTTTATCTGTACTTTGGTGCTGATTTCAGGCATTCACTAAGGGATAACCATCCATCCTCGTCTCACATATCCCAGAAGCTGATGGGCAGTTATTTTATCAGCTTTTTTCTTATTGTTCCAAAAGACAATTTTTCTTATAAGTTTCCAGATGAAGGTGAAACTGTGACCACTGAGAATTACAGATTATAGAAAAGTCAGCCTGCAAGAACGCACTCACCTGCATGCCCTGAATCCTATGCAAAGTATTTCCTAAACCTAAAGAGCAGGAATAATGGTAAAGACTCACTCTAATGGAGCCATCAGGTGTTACGGGAGCTTTAGGAGATGGGATTGGTGAAAAATATCATTTGCAGGGAAGTTGTGTCGTAACTGGAAAAAACATCCCTGACCCTTCCTTTGCACTGAGGTCTGCTGTTGTAGGGAGATGGGTGCTGGAAGGGGCTGTGCCCAGAGTCTGCGGTGCCTCCGCCATGCAGGGTCTCTGAGACCTGGCTAGAGGAGACCCTGGCAGGGCTAGGGCAGGGGACAGATTGACAAAGACTGTGGGAATTTGTGCGATTCTTTGCTGATTTCTAACAGATTGGTTTGTTGGATGATTCAGCTGTGAGTAAACCTCTGTCTCATTCCCACTGTAACTTCAAATTACCTCCACTTCTCTCCCCTCCTGCACTGCTCATTTGGATGGAGTTTAGGTGACCTGGCATCCTTTATTCATGAAAGAAGCCCTGTGATATATGTATGTTTGTTCTATGTTCTTGGCGTTAATTTAGTTTTGGTGAACTGTGCAGAGAAGCAGCCCTGAAGGCAGACATCCTCAATTTTCCTTCCCAGAAACAGCCTGGCGTTCATGCTGCAGAGTCAGTGTCCCACAGGATTGCCTCCTGCCTCGCCCACAACAGCCCGGGGTATTTCAGCTGCTGGTACAGTCTTTGGCCTTGCTGAGACCAGCATTAACGGTGCCAGCCCAGTGGTAGACTTTACAGCTTCCCTCATCTCCTCCTACCTATAAATTTGGTTGGGAGAACCAGATTTATCTCTGGGGAACCATGAAGAATCACAAGTCGGTGGCTCATGTCTTCCCCTTCTCACTGCCCAGCTGTAACTCATGGGCAGAGGACTTGCTGGCTTCAGTACAAAATAAAAAGGTCGTTTAAAAACTGGTTAGCCATCCCTCTTACAGCGGGAACTATCCCCTGCTTAATTGTGAAACTTAACACCATCAGAAAATCCCTGTTTATCCCACTTGAGCTATTATGCAACTTCTCAGAAACAAACCACATTCATCACTGGGGGATAATAAGTCTTATTTATAGAGTAGCCCATGCATGAAATCCCCTGGGCAACTAACAAAATATGGTCTGGCTTTAAAAAAAAACAACTAAAATCTGAAAAAACATCTCTGTGTAGTCCACTAAATGCCAAGAGGGGCGAAATAATTTCTTAATGTTTTTAGACCAAACGTGGTCAGCAGTAAATGAGTGTCAAAGGGATTTTTAACAGACATTTTCTGGAGTTGCATTGCTATCCTCCTCCAAACAGTTGGTAGCTGTGTGGGATGATCAGAAAAAGAAGAGAGAATACAGTTGAAGAGGTGACTCTGTCTTGACCCTCAGCTCACCAGAGCACCCCTTCTGTCTCTAAGCAGCTTTCATCTCAAACTACTGAAAAAACCCTAATATGGAGGTGGCTCTGCTGAACACCAGGTGACATTAATTTTACTCTCAGATGTGGCAAAGCAGGAGAAAAAGCCTTCTGTTTAAACTATTTCCTGGTGAAGCCCGATGTCCCATCCAGAGGGAGGACATTTTGGTTTGTCCCTTCAACCCATGTGAGCAGGGCAGTCTCCCCCTCCAGATGGGCTGAAGCCGCGAGGGGACCTGAGGGCTGCTGTGCCACCCTTGAAGATCTGCTGGTCCCCTGTGTCAAGGGTGGGTGTCACTGAGCGTTAGCCCGACAGAATATTGGGGAAAAAGTGTGCAGAAGGACAATAATATCCCTCCCTTTTTCCCCTGGCTGGAATATGTGTGAAGTCCAGGTAGGAGACTGGAGAACAGAGCCATGGTTGGTCTCCACGCCGAGGCTCTCATCCATACTTGCTTTTTAAGGAAATAAAGAGCAAATTCAGGATGCTATTGAAAACCAAATGATAATTTATGCAGGTACAATATATCTTTTATATCTTCCTTCCAACTACATTTCCTGTATGTTGCAGCTTTTATTTTAATTATTGCATTCCAAATGACTTGCCTTTCAGTCAGCAAGACTGAAAGATCTTGAAAGACCCCAGAAGTAATTTATGAGCAATTATCTGATTTTCATTTTTAGCAGTCTGTACTGTTCTGATTTCTGTCACCTTGGAATATTCCTCGCCATAGTCTAGATAATTTAACTAATAGGAGGGCCACCCGTTTTAAAAGGGGGCTTTCTAATGACAGGCCCTGCTGAGCCTGCTGACACTGGCGCGGGTAGCTGGAATTATTATGGTGCTTCTCAGCATTTTCATTAATCTCTTCTACATTCTCTGGGGTTTCTGAGCTGAAACTAGCCAGGCAAGGTCTTAGCAAAGTAACAATTTTTATTCTCTTTCCTTAGGGTCTTTTTTTCCTATTGTGAGAGTGTATTAAATAAGGTAAAAGTGGTTCAAATAACTGCAAATGAAGATGGTGACAACAGGCTTAAGGCATATATGAGGAGTGCAATGAGCGTCTGCTAGAGCAGTGAATTCCCTCTTTCCCATCCCTTCCACCTCAAAAGCAGGGTCCAGCAGGGAAACACAGGGTCATTTTTGGATGCTGAGCCTCTCCTCGCTCAGGATTATGGGCTTGCTGAGGATTGCTCTGCTGGCTCCACAGGGAGGTGATGGCCACCAGCAGGTCACTGCAAAGAAGTCCCATGGCCACGTCTCCATGTGTGGCTTGTGGCATGGTCTGACAGCAAACATGCTTACCCCAGGCTTCTCAGAGGCAGAGGAAGGTGATGGAGTGGCAGCGCATGGGAAGAGAGAAATGAAACACCTGCAAAGCACTGTGTGAAGGTCCATTAGCTGTGGTTCCTCCCCTTGGCAGGACACGATGCAGAGCACGCACCTTCCCTCTGTGCTTGCCCAGGCACTGCTGAAGTGTCCTCCAACGTCTGTGGGAGAGCAGGGCATGACAGAGACTGCGGTGTGGTTTTACACAGTCGAGTCACCATTCATTTTTGTTGTCCCTCTGCCCCCTGTCCACCAAGTGAAGGAAATTATCCAGTTTGATTGCATTTCACCAGCCCTGAGAGGACAGGGAGTTCATGGAAGATCTAGTGGAACAGAAGCTCTGGCATTCCTGAAGCACAAGGTCTCCAAAGGGTTCCCTCATGGATGCACAACCCCACGGAGGCAGCAGGACCAAAAATATCTCTTGTCACCACGTCACCTGCCAGGGAGAGGGTGGCCACAGCTCTTGCAAACCGAACTAGCCCCAGGACCCAAGGCGCCCTGGCAAAATGAGCATTTCCTCATGCTGGTGACCATCAGAAATCGTCTGGTTTCTTCCCCCTTGGGTCCCATTTTCCTGTTGAGACTGTTGGCACTTCAGAAGACAAGAAAACCCCACTATTTGCCTGTACAGCATTGACTGCAGGAGGCCTCATTTTTGTGTGGAGCGTTTAGGTGCTACCACAATCCGAATCGCAAATGTCATTTTTGTGTTTATCTTCTCTTCCCTTTGATCTTTCCCACACTCTGATTGCTGATAGATTCAGCTAGATTATAAACAAATATTTATTGCAGCTATGCTCTTCCATAAATAGCAATTGTATACTTTTAATCAGAACAACTTTTTTTTTTTTTAAAAAAGGATGTATCTGGAATCTAAAGGGAAAGAAAGCAAAACCATTTAGAAAGGCACAGGATGTGGGCATGTGCATGTGTCCCAGTCCTCTGCACTACAGTGTGCAGAGCTGAGCACAAAAATGACTGCTGTTCTTGGCAAACATCAGAGTCTTTAGACATTTAAACATTCAGCAAGCAGAGGAAGAAAAGGCATGGCAGCTACCAGTTAGCTGGGAGGTTTTGTTTTATTTCTCCCTCTGTTCCTCTTGAATGCACTTAGAGAGGATGGCTCAGGGGATTCAAACTTCCTTGCTTTCTTGTGGGGGGAAAAAAAAATTATCCCTGCTTTGGGAACCCAACTTCTCTATCCAAGCGGGAAGTCACAGATACAGCACATCAGTGGGTAAGAGAAATGCTTGCCTTGCCCCCACCCCGACACATCAGAAGTGAAACCTAGGTCAAGGCTTTTCATGTGTTGCTCATAACTTCTTTAAAATAGTGTTTCCACTGATGCACACCAACGTGATGAACATTTTTCATGTATTATTAATGCATTTCTTTGTACCACGTTCCGAAAAAAAAAAAAAAAGTTTTGATTTATTCCACACCTTAAACCCAATGTGACAAACTAGTGAGATGGCAGCGGGCTGTCTCTTTCTTTCTCCAAGATTTGAAAACTGAACTTAAAAGTCTGGAATTACACTCAGATGCATTCCACTCTTGTAATATTAACATTTTTTTTATTACCTGAACTATTTTCCCTGTCTCCCTTGACTCCCACAGCAGGGACTCTCATATTATTTCCTGCAGTGTTCCACCCCCACTTTCAGAGACCTGGATTTGAGGAGCTGCCCTACCGTTTATCAAAGCTTTTCCCTTGGTCATCAGAGAGAGTCTTGTCTGGTTTGGGCTCTATGAAATTGTCTGCTTCTACTTTTTTCCTTGCTTTTTCTTCCTCTTCTTTGTATCGAGTTATCTGTTCACAGCTGAGTAATCTCAGTAGAACTGCGGGGATGGAGATCTTCTTGCCTCGCGTCAAAGATACAGAACCTTTTTCAGCTGAGCCAGGGATTGGCGATACGGACAGGTATTTATAAGTGCACACACAAAGTAGGTATGAGGTGTCCTCTGTGGCAGTTCCTGTGCAATATTGTATTGATCATATATACCTCTGACCTTATTTTCTGCCCTCTAACCGTACAGTTCACCTCCACCAAGACTAACTACTTCCAGCCTCCTCCACTGCTCAGTGCCTCTCAAGCAGCAACCATCTTTCTGGGAAAAACAAAACCAAACCAAGCCGAAAAAACCCCTTTCACCAGTCAGAAAAGGAAAGTCTTTGTTTCTTTTCTTCAAGCTGTAGGATTTTCTCCCAAACCAGAGCTGTAAAATTTATATCCATTCTTAGATGAGCTGACATGTTTAAAGCTCAGTAGATTGTCAGATTAAATCATCACCATGTTTTTCCCACAGAGATTTGGGAATAATTTGTTTGAGAAGAGAGCAAAACCTCAGTTTTAAGCCAGAGGTAGGTTGTGAGATAATAGACTTTAAACTGTCGGTGGTGTTGCACAGAGAAAAATCACAGATCATTTCCCAGTGAAATCACTGAAACCAAATTTGTAGATAGACTCTATCATCAGCAGATATTTTAAGTATACAGCATAAATACAGGCGACTCAAATGCAGACTGGTGTGATATGACTCTAAGCAAATGTTTTGGTGGGACTTGCTTGGGGTTAAATTCTTTGTGTGTTTTCAGCTGTCCTACTCGTGCTTTTTTTCTCGCAAGGTAAAGCCTCTATCCTGCCTGCGCTTTACTTCTTACACTCTTTAAAAACATGTCTCTCTGCAATCCTTTTTGTAGTGCAATGAGTTCACCTCTGTAGAAACTGTCAGTTGTTCCTAATCTCTGTCCATTTGTGTGACGGTCCTCTGAGTTAGGAGCCTCTCGGAATAGAAATGAGTCTCCTCTTCCCTGAATGTTTGGTAATCATCTAGCCCAAATCAGCATCTATGATAAAGATGCTGACACCAGCGTTGCAGATAGCTATTATTTATTTATGTTCTCATGACTGGGTAATGGAGTTCTCTCACCTGATTTTAACAGAAATCTCTTTTTACAGCACCATTATATATATGAGTACAGATGATGGGAACTTTTTAAACTTCACCAATCAGTTCCATGAATATTTACTTGTACAGAAATCTTAATCTACTTTCTCTGTATTAGTTTTTCAGTGATTTGGGAGACAATTTTTTTTTTTCCAAACATCATTGACATATATTAAAAAAAAACCCAAACAGAGAGAGACATAAAGAGAGAGAAGACCCCTCTTCTGCTGTGTTTGCGTGTTGCAGCCCTTTCTGAGTGTATGCACTTTGGGGGGAGCTAATCACTTTCTGTGGCTACTTCAGCTGACAACTGTGATCACAGAAACAGTGATGTTTGCATGGTGCTACATGCAGAAAGCAAATTTTGAATGCTAAAGTGAATGTAAGGAAACAAAACCTTGTTCTAAGAGAAACACTCGACAATCTGCTCATCGGGCAGTGAAAAGGAAAGCCGCATGAGCCCTGTAGACCAAACCAAGATTCACCAGCCTGGCTTAACCAGAGGGTTGTAAGAGACTGTTTCACTAATCGGTACAGAACACAAAAGCTGTAAGAGATTAACACACACCTTGTAAACAGAAAAAGTGGGCAAATCTATAGAATAAATCATATATAATTTCCCCCCACTTCTTTTGCCTGCCAGCGTAACTATGCCCCTACTGTGCTGAAAAAAGGGTTTTCACAGATTTGTGATGTTAACTGTTGAATCTATATTTATAAGTTTCCGTGATGTTTCTGTAATAGTAGGATTATTAACGTCTTTTTTACTTAGTATGAGGCACTAAGGCAATCAATGCATGAAACTCACCCGCCTGTAACAGTAGCTGGTTCATTAGCAGGGTTCGCTGCTGTAAAGGCTGTTGCAAACATTAAGGAATATGCAGTTATTTTTAGCAGGCACTCGATATTCTGTGCAAACCCAGCATGGGGAAGGGGAACGGCATTTATAAACATCTCATTGGCAAAGGATCCTCTCCAGAATAGCATCATTCAAACACACACACACCCCCACACACACACCCACACACACCCTTTTCATTGTAGTCCTACATCCTAAGGTGCTGGTGAAAAAACATGAATAGCCCAAGTCTCAAGGGAGGCTCAGAGATGAGTTGTTGGTCAAATTGGTCCTCCATTTTGAGTGTGGTCCCCTGAGCGTGGTTCTACCAACAGCTGTGTTCATATAATATTTCATCTAGTTCCCATTTTCACAACCAGGTCATGAGAATATCACGTCAGCCTCTCTTGAAAGCCTCATGCCATCTTCAGAGACACCTTGGTCACGTTGAATTCTGCTCCGTCTTTAGTATCTCTTTTTCTTTCAAGTAGGACCAGGATGGATGGGGATGCAGTCCTCGACGTGACTGGCAAAACCTGCATCCCTCACCCTTTTGAGAATCCCCACATTTGGTGATGCCCAGAACCATTGCTGGGGATTTAGTGGCCTCACCACTGATGTACAGTCAAAGAGGATGACTTCAGCACTCAGATCAAACCTCGTCACTGTGAGGAATAGCTGCACACTGACAGCATGGTGCTGAATATATTGTTTTGACTAGGACAGAGTGTGAACATGTTCAGTTCTTAAACTTTACTTAATCAGATTGGAAGTCTCCTTGCTCAACTGAAGAGCTTGCAACAGCGCATGAAAGTGACAGCTAGGGAAAATGCCATCATTAGGAGTATTTCCATGGCGTCTATGGCTCTCCGTCAGCCGGCAGACATGCTGAAGCTATGCACACAGTATTTTCAAATTAAGATAAAGTGTGTATCAGTGGCTTTTGCAAGTTTGCTGTGTATTCAGGGGAAGCTCAAACTGAAGATCTGACCTGAATTTGGAATTGAGTGGTCCTTTCTGTTAAGGAAAGGCTCATTTTTCATGACAAGAATCCATTTATTAGGTGAACCAAAAACCCCATAAGCAGACAGTTTTAGGATTTCAAAGTGCCTTCATCCAGGTTCTAGGAAACAACTTGCAAAACATGCAGGAATTTATACGGAGATGTTTAATAAATCAAAGAGACACTTACAACAATGAACATCACTCAGTTTAGGTGATTAGTTCTTTGCAGTCATTAGGATTGGAGACCAGAGAGTGTGGACTAGTCTCTTTTTATAGATGATTGATGGGATGAGAGAGATCAGAAACAATATTGTAGACAACAGATGAACAGAGAATATTAAAAAAGCAATGGGGGGAGGATTGAAGCCCTGCTGAAAGATTAAAGAATAGAAAGAAGTACAAATGAGCAAATCAATTATTGTGTGAAGATTTCTAGGATGTTGTTTAATTCATATTGGCCTGTTCTATATTTAGTTTCCTCACAGTTTCTTTCTTTATTGATGTTTCTTTTAGTTCCCTCTCTGGAATCTGATTCTAAGATGCATCATTGAATGATCCTTTGAGGGGAAATGTTACAAAATGAGACCCAATCTAGCAAACATTTTCTGACATGAGTCGTCTTGTCTTAACTAAGTAAAATTCAATGATGCTGTTTCAGAGTACGAAAATCACTCAAAGAAGCAAAAAGTTTGCAAATGCCGGCCGTGGAGCAGGTACATCTGCTTGGGGATGGAAGGGCAGAGAAGGAAAGGGAAGGGGTAACTTCATACAGGCTTTTTCCTTCCCCAAGAATTTATTTTAGCACCAAGTATATGGGGCGGATTGCTGGAAGGGTGGTCCCAAAGACATGCAGAGCAAAGGGGGTTTATGTGCAGTGCCTGTCAGACCCCTTGCTGGACATGACACCAGGAGTTGGGCAGCTCTCCCATGGGAACCTCGGCTTCAAGTGCGGCTTCAGGGGCCAGGGCAGGTACGTTTCCCAGTTTGTGCTCCTGCCTGGAGCCTCCTCTCTCAAAGCATCCCGTGCGTGGAGTGAAAGTTCCTTCCCTCATGGGTGGCATTTGCTTTGACTTTTTGGGTCCCACTCAGTTAGGTGCACGAGTGCAAGCATTAGCATGGGCAAGAACAATACATGGCAGGTTTCCTCTGGGAGCTGCAGAGGTGAGTTGGAGCCATTGCCTCCCCTCAGCAACAATATCTCCCTCATCCTTGAGCCGGTCCAGGGAGAAGGGCAGCTTCAGGGCAATGCGTCGGGAGCAGCGAGAGGAGCCCAGGGGAGAGGGACAGAGGCGTGGGTGCTCTAGCAGAGCTACAGGGTTGCACACAAAGGATGTTTGAGGAGAGGATGTCTGGGAATGGGTGTCAGGGTGGAGAAACCTTTGTGCTTATGGCAGACGCCATGGGAAAGGGAAAAGAGGAAATAAACAGACATTTTAAAAATGGTGTACTCCAAACAGACCACAGACTTTAAAATAATGTAACCGTGTTGCTTTGCTGGCTTCAGGATGTCATTACAGAGCCGAGCTCAGGCTGTTTAGGAATCAGTTCCACTTTGGAGCACGTTTGAGTTAAGTTTAACAATAAATTATTCAGTTTTGCAACGCCTGGCTTAGGGATGATTATAACATCATTGTAATTACTTCTAATGTACACACTGACACATGCTGCCACCCATACCTGCACCTCAACCTTCACAATTTGCAGTGAAGAGTTAGGTGCCTGTCTAAACATACCCTATGAAAAATGCTGCTTTCCACACAAAATATCAACTTCTTCCCAGAAAGTTCTTTTTAACAACAGCCAGCAGGATTCACTGATACCCTTTCTGTGAAGTATTTCATAGAAGCATGGTGACTCTTACGTCTCCTCTGCTTTTTGGGAGCTGATGATGCATCACAGGAAGATGGTCACCCAGGAAGTCCGCGTTACTACCGAGGAACTTGACTTCTGCTGCCATGAAACATTGTGATGGTAGGCTCCTACAAAAGTTTCCCAACCTTAAAAGTATCAGGTTTTGGTTTAGGACTCTGGAGCAGGAAAACCACGCTGACTTTCCAGCGAGCTGATACCGTTGCTGGCTGCTAATTGGTGTCTGCATTTCCCTTTATGAACCCCAGAGGCTGATTTTGCAGGGTGCTGAGTCTGTCCATTCCCAGGCTGGCCCTCTGGAGGTTGTGCTGGTGGTGTGGGACCAAAGTCCTCTGGGCCGCAAGCATCTTGCTCCCATCACTTTCACTGGATCTGGCTCCAGGTACCCGCCATCGGTGTAACTTTAAAGCCTGAAAGGTGGCTCGTTTGACCGCAGTGAGAAGAACAGAAAGTGGAGAGTGGAAAAGAGAACAAAGAGATTTGGGAGCAGTTTAGTCAAAAAAGGGCCAGTTAAAGAGGACCGGAGGGAAGCAGGCAAATAGTGTGGAATGCAGTGAACAAGGGTGAGGATTGGTGGTTGCTGTTTTCAAAGGAAAGTGAGAGGGAATTCAGTGGGAGTGGGACACAAAATCCCTTAGAATCTGCTCACAATTCCAGTGACTAGTTTACAAGCTATTAGCCCCATAGTTATCAATCTGGAGCTCACATTTAGCTTGGCTGCTCAAGCAACAGCTTTCTTATCCCAGACAATCTTATAAAAACCATAATCAATTTTACTTGTGGTTGCCACTGCTACAGGGAGAAAAGTGCAAACAGTGCTGTGCTGCTTCTGTTATAAGTTTCAGACACTTAAATTAAAAAAATCCTTGTTCCACTTCAACTATGTAAAAAACGAGCTTGAATACTGGATCCGTGTCCATAGAAAAATTGTTTTTCAGAAAAAAAATCCAAGGTCAAAGTATAGATCTGAGAAGATGGATCAAAAAGAGGAATTGTAACCTGGGGAAGCCGGGCTTGAAATGAAATAAATGTCTTTATTCTCAACCAAATGGGCCCTGCTCATCACGCTAGGCCAGGCAAGTTAAACGTGAAGCCAAGGTAAACATGACTTAAGTACTAGAGCTGCTACACATTTCATCACCTCCAGGTATGAGAACCACGGAGGTAAGGCAGGGGCTACAACCATGTGCTGCCTCAACTGTGCATCCTTTAACGGGCTGTTCAGAGGGCTAACTCTGTCCATGCGTAGTGATGAACATTAGTAATTAAATGGAAACTGAAACTAATTTGTATTTTCTTACTCAGAGTGCTACACAAGGAAAAGTGAACACCTAAAGAGACTGAAGTAGGCGTGTAGTTATTACTCAAGTAACATTTCTTGGCTCTATCAGAGCTGCACAGCAGTACTCAGAACATCCATGCATGGTTGCACCTGAAGATATTTGTCTCTGCTATTTTAGTCATCTAGACAATTCATTGAATAACATACTAAATTTTTCTGCCAAAGAATTCCCAGATATTTAGTGAATGCGTTACTGTATAGTTGCCTGTTGGATTCCCCTCCTGGAAACAGATGATACCACACTGAATGAGTGACTTCTGTTTAATGTAAGAGACTGTGGTGAATAAGGAAGAAAAAAATAATCAAAAAATTACAGTAATTTTTTAAAAAGACGTATCTTGGAGGTTTTTTTAAAATCCAAGCGTTTCCCACTTTGTGCTTCCTTCTTAAGGCATGCAAAATAGCATGGGGGTTAAACTTCATTATAGCCCTTCTTCAGCAGGAAAACAGCTGCCACAACATTCCTTATATTCAGCTTGTTTGGGAATTGTAAGAATACTTTAGTAATGAGAGTGGTGTCATCTACACTGCAGCGTGAGAGGAAAAAAGACACGGATGCTGGCACCATGGAAGTGGCACCAAGATGTGTGACAACTTCTGTAAGACTGCAGAAGGTTTCCGTGGAGGATCCCCGGGGTTGGAGCCATCACAACTTTGCAGCCCTGGGTGCCTAGTGTGGTCTGTGCCCTTCTCAGAGCGCAGAAAGGAGATGGAGACTCCCTGCAAGTCCATGCAGCTCTTTCTAACCCCATTTTGTCTCCTGTCCTTTCCATGCAGCTCATGAGCCTGTGGGCTAAGAACCACCCCAAACTGGGCCATTGAACGCAGCCCACAGCAGCTGGTCTGTGCCACTGAGCTAGAAGGACCACCTTTCGGGAGGGTGTCAGAGACTCCTATATTCCGCTGGCTTGCCAGCTGCTATTTGATGTGTTTTGGAGGTGCTTGGCTCTGACCAGGTAGTGGTAGGTCCTTGCACCTCTGTGCAAGCTGCTGCCTGGCGTGCTGCTGAGCCTTGCCACCCCTCTGTGCTGCTGCTCCTCACCCCACGGGGAAGCAAACCCTCATGGGTGCAGTGCTAGGCCCTTCTGTCAGGCTCTTTCAGGGCCAGCAGCATCACCTGGGCTTGGCAGTTACAGCTGCTGCTTTCCTTCCTGTGCTCTTATTGCTGCTGTCAGGCTAAAACCCAAACACTGCACCTTTCAGAAAAACCCACCTTTTCCTCCAAAGCAGCAGGACGGTGTTGTCAGCTCTTGCCAGCTCTCCCCTGACTCTGCTCCCGGCTCTAACTCCCCTGTCAGAGATTGCCTTAGTGTGCTCAGCTTGTACATGTCCCCTCGGACTGACATTCCCTGCTCTCCCCTTTGTCTGGAGAAGGACCAGCAGAGCCCGTGGAGGAGGCAAGACTGCATTAGCTCTGCCTTTGCAGTGTAGAAATCTCTCTGTTTTAGGATGGTTGGACTGAATTTGGCCCTTGGGATTTATAGCCTAGGCAGGTTAAATGAGAGCCGTGCGCATTAAATGCAGACTTTGAGGTAGGCCATCACATCTTTCCCAAAATGATGTTACCCTACGGTCAGATTTTGTTTGTTTTTAATACTCTGTGAATTTACTACAGGGGCTTTGATGCATGTTTTTCAGCTTGAAAGCAAAACTGTCTTCCTTTGTCCACCACTTTACAACTTTAATGCTTTTAGCAGGCAGCTCCAAGACACAAAAATGGGCTCAGAGAGATGCAGAGCTAACAAGAACATCCGGAGCCGTTATAGAAAAGATTTAAAAGAACACCCAAGAGGCCAGAAGTGGACATAAAAAGTTTTGGCCAGGGCGTACGCCGATCTCTGGACAGAAACAGAGTTCCACCATGGCAGGTTGTTCTTCAAGGGTTCAGTGTTGTTTATGCATCTTCAGAGGAAGAGTCTGGTATCAAATCAGTGTCAGAGAGAGGTTGCTGGTCCTGGTGTGTATGGCTGGAGCAGGATTGCTAGCTTTGAGTTTGTGTGAAGTTTTTGAAGAGCTACTTCTGTGTTATAGTGGCGGAGATGAGGGAAGAGTCCTTTTGCGCGTCCAATAGAACTTTCTGCTGCCTGTACTTATTCTGGTTTTTGTTTGTTTGCTTGTCTTTAAGTTTTTACTGTGCTTTTGATCTGAGCCCAGGAATTGAAACCATCACTGGGAATGTGCTGCTAGAGAGAATTATGAAACAAAATGCAACCGCAACACTTTAAATGTTGATTTAAGTGGTGTCTAGACCTCATGCTGGCTTTCTGCACCAAGATGAATTTCACAAAGAGAATACCCCTCCTCCCCTTCCCAGATTTTATATTAAAAGTCAATTCCCTATACTCTCACTCAACTCTGGTCCTTCTGTAGAAAGAGGAATAATAGGGCTTCTGCTTTCTTATTTTTATTTGCTGTTTGAAAAAGGCTTGTATTTAATGGAAGTGGAGGGAACACTAAAAAGGAAGCACGAACATGTACAGGGCTTTTGAGTTATTAGGTTAATTAAAGAAAGCCACAAAATGGTAGCAGTGGAAAAGGCCAAACTCAAAGCATTGATCTTAGCATATTCCCTGGCATTGCTGTTGGATCTAAAGAAAGATTTCCTGACCCTCAAAGAGACTTGGTTTATGCTCTTGTGGCACTGTGCTGTTGGCTGATGCAGGCAAGTATTTCTAGAATCTCTGGTTTTATTAAAGTTGAACAGTAGATGGGTTTGGTTTTCTTTTTCCTTAGGAATTTTTTCTCTTCACTCACAGCTGTGGTGATTTATTTCTTCCGGTGTTAACAACTAGATCTGCAGTTAGTGTCTTACACCATAATAATCCGCACACACCAGACATACATAGGTACACCCAGCACAGAATATTCTTCATTCATTTTTGGAGGGTGGAGAAGAGTTACCAGCCAGGAAGGGCTTGAAATGCTTTCCAGGTTCAGAATTCACGTGTTTTGCACAGTGGCAGAAAAGTGTCCGTGGGAAATATTTTTTCAGTGGAAATTCCTATTTTAAGGAAAAAATAATAATGTAATGTTTCTGCTGTTTATTTTGGCTACCAAGACTACTCGAGCATTGCAGAATACAATACTTGGTAATAATTCCAAATAAATCATTGAGACTATAGTCTTTTACGTTATTCTTTCCCTTCTTCTATACTAGACATCACAGCCAAATGGGGCACCTCTTGTGCCTGGAGCTGCTCATTAATATAAGAAAAAATACTGGGCCAGAAGAGTTTATTATCTAATCGGGCAGCACATACTGAAAGAAGAGAAGTAACTACCCACACTTTTCAGGTGGGAATGAAGGAATATTGAAAGTAAATGATTTGTTCAAGGCAGTACAGACAGCTATGCAGAAACCCCCCCTCCAGTCTATCGCAGTTCTGATCCAGTACTTAGAACATTTGTTTTCACCTATGTATTCTGAATTTAAAATAATGTTATGGTTCTTGTCTAATTCTTTCATCATATTTATTGTTTGAAGACACCTGGATTTTCAGAGAGAAGTGCTTCATGTCTGATGAGCAAGTCATCATCACTAAGATGAGCTTGGAGTTGTATGCAATGTGTCCATTCCCAAAAAAGAGTATCTGCACCCAAATTCCACACCACTTTAGAAGCCTTTTGACATGCACAGCAACATACTTTTTGCACTCCTGTGCCCCAAAAGGGTTGGCCATATCCTGATGGACAAGGAAAGCAAGAAGGTATATGTGGGCTCACAACTTTTAAGAATGAAAATGGCTCGCTCAGTTTCTTGAAGCTCCCTACTGACAAGACATTTCCACATATAGGAAAGAGGAACAAGGAGTTTCACTTGTTTGAATTTTAGTCCATCCTCTAAAACCAGCAGATGTTGCAAGCAGGTTTGCCTTTGCATAGGGTCGAACATGAGAACCACTTTGCCACAGACAGAGGGGCAGAATGAAATGTGTCCATAGAACATTCTCACCAGTCAAAATCCTCCTGGGAACAAAGAGACCAGAAACCTTGTCGCTTGCGTCTTATTTTGTAGATTTAGGCACAAAAAGATATGAGCATTGTGCTAGCGCTCTGCACATGGTGAGATTTCACTCAGAAGGTCAATTAAGTGTTAAACAGCACCCAGGATAACAGAGTAAAATGACTATGTGCCATGCAACGTTTTTAACATATCATGAGCTGTGCACAAGGGCGTATCTAAATAAAATGCATAGGAAATAGCATCACGCAAGTATGATCTACATTTTTTCTTGATCAAAGAGTCTGAGGGAAAAAAATAATTAAAAAGTAAAAGCCTTATGCAATGAGATTTAAAAGAAAACTTTGGAGGCTGACAAGATGCATCTGGCACAACTTCAAAGTCCATCAAAGTACATATAATCAATGTTTGTCAATAGCAGTTTTGCATCCTTTAATTTATCTTTCATGGATATAAAGCATGATGGTATTAGAATCCAGACCATACCTTAATTCTGTTTGAGATTTGATGAATCAGGGCTCTATTAAAATTCAGTGCAAATCAGCTTACTCAAGGACACATTACATAAAGTCGTGCGTTATCTAACTCCTTTTATCTTGCTGTCTCTCTAACTAGTTAAAGAATCTGGAATCTCTTAAACTTGTATGTGTGGCCACCAACATACTAAATCTCAAACACATTTTGCTTGTAGGCACCTGCTTAAATTATGTACATGTGGCTTAATTAGCATACCTAAATTCTTTGTGGTTTTGTTTTGTTTTGTTTTGTTTTGCTTTGGTTTGCTTTGGTTTGGTTTGGTTTGCTTTGGGTTTTTTTGATGTATGAAATCTCCTTTAGGATGTTCAGGCTCCAAAGTGAGGAATCGTCAGAAATAAGGTTCCCTGACATCCAAATTGCAGCCCTTGTCACAGATTTTATAACCAAGTGCTCACATCTTATCTTTTTCAGTAGAAAATCCCATTCAGGATGGAAAATGATGAGGCCATTGTGATTTTGCTGTTTTCTTCCTCATGCTTCAATACAGGGACACCCCACCCATCCATTTTATTTACTTCACACTATTCAAGTCCTCCTGAGCAGACGACCATCTTCATTTTCCTCCCGGTGTTGTGTAATGTGCTCAGCACTATCCTGTTTAACTGTTTTATAATCATAGAGGAAACATATTGCTAGGGAATTCCTTATGAATTTGGGCTGTGATGTGAAAACATTGTATTTCTGTCACCCTTTTCCTTCTTCCTACTCAGGTTCTTTCTGGGAGAAAGATTATGTCTTTTCATTCGTTTTCACAACCTGTAGCACTAAAAAGATATGATCAGTAAAAGTTTGTCAGCATTTCTGCAATAGAGGATTGTTTATTCTTGCAATAATATTGTGATTTCCTCCATTGCTACTGTTGTTACAAATGCTTCAGACTGTGGGTAACTCAAGAATTTGTATTTTTACTAAAAAAAAAAAAAAAGATTCCAGGTTCTCACATTTGTGGACAAATGCCTGAGAATATGAACCTTGATGCCTGAAATTTGAAAAATAATAAAAAACATGCTTTCATGTTCTTAAAAATCTTATATTTTATAACTCTATCTCACTGCTATTTCAGGTAGATGGGAGAGAAGTAAGCCTGATTCACACTTTTGTCAATGGACAATAGTTGAAGAATAATTCGAATGCAAGGAAAATACTTTGTTTTGTTCTTAATTTATACTATTCCCATCTTTGATACTGATTTGAAACATTTACCAGCAGTCAGTGCAGTGATTATCTGGGCAGGATGCGCTTATTTGATCAGGGCAATCTGTTGAACATTAAACACTATTTGAAACACAGTTAATTATTTGCACTGAATTAGCTAACCCTCAAATGATTGTGGCTTGTCCGAAAAAAACGTAGGCAAGAAGAAAAAGCTAATTTCAAGAAAAAACGAGCGTAAGGATGGTTAACAGCACTTCGACCCTCCGAGTTCTTCCGCTGGTCATTCTCCTGGGGAACACACATTTGTGCGTGAGTATGTTTTTGTGTTATTTTTCTTGCTTTGTGCTGGTTCTGCTCCTTGCCAAGCCCTTCCCGGGCAGCCGGAGCTTTTAGCTGAGTCTCAGGACAGTGAGGTGCCCAACTAAATGCTGCGTAAGAAGAAAGCCCCATGGTTTTTTTTAGAGCAGATATCTACAGCGACAAGGAACAGCCCGTCTGGGTGTGCTTGGTGGCCACCCTGCTCCCGGGGTGTGTGGGGG
>VWZZ01008415.1:19555-48459 GCA_013399095.1 Psophia crepitans | reverse complement strand
TTGTGTTAAAGATTGGGTTTAACTCCTGGACTTTCCATGCCAGGCGGTGCAGGACGTTTTGTTCCCAGTAACATTTTTACTGTGGCGTCAGATAGTGGCCTTCCTCCAAAAGTGGGAACCAAAATCTGGGACGCAGATGCCCTAGCGTACAGGCCACTGGCTGCTCTGAAGGATGTTGCTGGAAACCTGCACATTTTCTAGGGCACCAGTGCATTGCCAGAGGGAGTTCAGAGTATCTGCCCTCTTGCAGGCAGCTCTGCTCATGGGGGAGGGCTTGGACGGGAGGGGTGGGTGGGTCACCTGGGAAAGAAAGTGGTACACCAAAATGCTAGGTCTTTCACCTTTCTTCTCATCTTGGTGTGAGCCAGCCCCTTGGGTGCTGTGAGACTATCATCTCTGCTCTACAGCTGGGGGAAACTGAGGCTCAGAACCGCACGATGCAGACAAGTCCCGCACCTCGCTCAGCCTGGGCTGAAACCCTCTGGCTTTCCTGTGTGGTGCCAAGGGCTGCCCCAAAGGCAGGGGCAACCTCCCTGAAGACAAACCCACCTGCCCCCAAACCCTTTCCAAGCCCATCAGGCAAAAGGCACACCAGGGCACTGTTGCTGGGGAGGGAGGTGAAATGTTTCTTGCTTCATCCTGCTTCTGTCGCTGCTTCCCTGTTCTTTGTTCCATCCACCCCTCTGAAAGAAAGGAGGACACTGGCAGGGTTTGTTTTGGTCTGTGCTTGCGGATGAACGCTATCACTAATTGTAAATGGAGCAATTAGACCTTTTCCTTCCATAATCCCCATTGCATCCAGGATCTGGCAAAGGATCTGACGAACCCTGTACCTGCACTTAAGAAACACATGCACCAAGGGCAGAGCTTTTACAGCCTTCTCATTTACCATCATCTCTGCTCTCATTCAGGAGGGGCAATTGTGAGTGCGTGTGTCCTTCCAGCTGCAAAGGATTTAGTTATGTGTGTGTGTGGCTCACTTAAGTGCACCTGGAAAGGGGCTCCGCTGAGCGGTTCAGGGGACGTCGCTCTCATTAAAGTCAGTGGGAAAGGGAGTGCTGGAGTGTCTGTTCTCCCTGGCTCAAACACAAGAGGGACGCAAATGTGCCTGAAGCAAAAACTCATTTATATATTCCAGATAATATTCACGAATGTGAATTCTGAGCTTTTTTTGTCCTGTTTCTTATGCATTGCTTCTTTAGCAATGCATAGGTGCACATAATAATTCTATGTGAGTGTGTGTATGTATGCTGCCTTGCTTATGAGTGTTAAATTGTTTGGAAATGTGTTTTCTTTCAACACATCATGTGAGGAATGAAGAATAGCAGCTCCAAATCTCCTTCTTTACACCCGCTGTTAGCACGCGTAGTCTCGTCACGGGCAGGTAATCCTGTCCGCATCTGGGATTTAGAGCAAGAAGGAAAGCGAGCTGAAATCTTCACACGGGGGATACATCCTGGTGTGGAGTCAGTGCATCTCCTTTCAGACAAGCCTCACTCACACTCTTCAAAGGCTGAGAGCTGTTTTCCTTCTTCTTCTGTTCCCTTTTGTCGCTTGCCCTTGATCATGAGCCAAACAGGAAAGGCTGGAGCCCCACGTTGGAGGTCGGACACATGACATTTCCTCACGGGAAATGCCAGAAATGTTCTCCTCCATCCAAAGGTTGCTAACAGCCTTCCAGTTCGGGGGTCCAGATCCCACTGGCAGCACCAGACGTAGGCTCCCATGCCATGCTGTGCTGCCCGACCTCTGCTCTGCCCTGCCCGAGCACGTCCCAGCCTTCGGCTCTGGCGGCCGGCTGGAGCGTGGCCCCTGCCTGTATCTCAGAGGAGTTGGGCAAATAGTTGGTGCAGTCACTTAATAAGCAAAAAGGCAATTTAACTTGCTCAGGACAAGTTTTTCCCAAAGCACACCAGGCCTGCAGCTTGGGCTGGATGCTCAGAAAAGCCAGAGCTCCCACACAGGTTGTTTCAAAAGAGCTCTTAGAATCCAGCCCAGTTAGTTCCAAAGTGGGTAACATGCTTATCTGGATGTCCAGCACTGGGGCAAACAGAACCTTTGTGCCATAGACAAAGCTCTGTGCCGGCTTTTTTCCCCCAGAAACCAACTAAATGCCCATTTTTATCTCATGCAGGCTTCCCTTTTCTTCTCCCTGGCTGACCTGCTGCATGGTAAGTGGTTTCCATTGCTTCATTTTAACCTCTGCATACAAAACTGGGAGGCTGGTGACACGGTCCATCAAGAGCCTTCGCTAGTGCCCAGTGCTGAGTTTTAGTAACTTCACGCACAGCTTTTGCTGAGCTTAAAACAAGGCCTGTGATCAAGCAGAATGTCTGTTTGACTCAGGACAAGCAATACGCTGAGCACTTTCAGACCTGTACATGTGCTCTGTGTCGGTGCAGGGGATGACGCTGCATTGGGTCCCAGCCAGGAGCGTGTCTGGCACACTGGAGCCCAAAACAGAAGCACAACGGCGGTACCAATGTGCAGCTGATCATGGGGTACTCCTAGACTGCACCTGCAACTCACAGATCTGCTCCAAGCCAGGACTTTTCTGCCACTCTGTGGCTTCTTGTGCTCAACTCCGCTTTGGGCACCCATGGGTGACACACGGGGTCACGGGCTGGAGGAGAAGTCATGGTGCAGGGCTGAAAACCTCACAGAAGGATAAGCAAAGAGTCTGTCTGTGCATGCAAGTTGAAGGTCAAATAAATGAAGGCTAACTTTCCCTTGCAGCACGCAACTGACTGTGGAACTTATTCCCCCAAGGCTTTCTACAAAGTGCAAGAAGGTTCGAAAAGTGTTTACAAGTTCATGCAAGTAAAAATCATTGATGCAGCATTAAGATGTTGATAAGAGAAAAGCTGCCATGAATGTTGTGTGAGGTCCTGTAGATACTGTGCGAGGATTTGTACATCCTTTTGCAGCCCACTTGGACTATGTAGAGGCTTATGGTTTTATTGCTAAGTTCAGTATTTTGCAGACAAGCCCGGCATCTCTTTTTCTTTATTTCAGTGGCTCTTAGATATGAGTTTATAATTTATAGCTAATAAAGTATTACATTGATTTTTCTCCTTTTCCTGCAAAAAAAGAGTGTGGCTTTTACTCTGCACTCACAATTCAGCCACATTCCTCTTCATTCCAGTGGCATTTTGGATTCCAGGTCAAACCTGCAAGTCCAGTAACCTTGTCGGTCCTTCTTGCTCCAAGTCAATGTTGCTCTTCTAACGAGATGTGTGTGGAAAACAAATACTCTAATCATTGATGTATCTGAGCTCAGTATTTAACTTCCGCAAGTACTTGGCCACAGAGCCACGTAGCTGGCTTCAGGCTTTACACGCAAACCTTGTGCAAGCCAGCTGATTTGCTTTTCGATGGTGGAGCTTTCACAATTTCTTAACTCATTTCCTCCCCGATGTTTTATGGCCCTTACTTCTGTCCTCTCCTGCTTCCCATCCTCCTACGAGTCCCCGCTCCTTCAGCCGTCATCACCTGCCTTCACCCAGCACCCATCCCTCCAAGGAAAAGGCGCTGGAAAACTGCTTTTAAGTACCAGCCCCAAAACTATTTGAAAGGCTTGCCGGCTTTGTTGTTAGCTGGTCTCACTTCTTTCACAATTTCTTTCTGAAGCCCCAGATACTCCCAGCCACAACCTGCGTGGAAGGGAGGAAATACCGCGAGGTCTTGTCTCTGCAGAAGTAAGTGGGCGACATCTTTTTATTTAAAATACAGCCAGGATTTCAGCCTCGTGAAAATAACACTGCGTTATTCTCAGAGCTGGAGACAAAAAGGCATTTTGAAAGGTGGTAGGACAACTCATCCTGCTTAAATTAGGCCAGATTTCAGTCAGTCCGCAGAGGTTCAGAGAGCCTGAATAAACACTGGGTACTTTCTGGCGCTCTTGAAGTGTGTTGGCAATGGGCTTTAACTTTGCACATCACTCATCTTGACAACTGCAGTCCAACAAAGTTACCTGGCAATTCAGGTCACTCGATGGCATCCCAATGCATCACTTTCCCGCTCGGAACATTAGTCATGACTTGATCCAGTGAAGGTTTTGAAAACAGTGTGACTGCCGGCATTGGGATATCTGTTCTCTCCGTAACAGAGAGCCCGTGTAAGCTAATGAACAAGGGGATATTGATCAGAAATCCATCGCTTGATTGACAGTCCTTGGCAATGTGAAAAAAACTGCAGATGAAAGCCTGAGCAGTTTAAAAGATCACCCAGACCTCAAAGCTGATTTGAAGCTTTAAAAGTCAATCTCTGTCTATCAGTTATGGGGGGATTTTTTTTGTACTACACAGAGGAAAGTTATTCTTTGAAAATTTGCATGCAGGATGTCTAATTTAATTTCACGTAATAGTCACATTTCAGTGACAAATGTCAGATCACTGCTTTTTTTAAGCATGTTAAGGGTTTCCAGCACTTACAAAGAATGAACACTCTGATTTAGTAATATGTTTAAATCAATCAGTGTATCAGACTTCGTGCGTTAATTATGTGCTCAGATAAAAAAAAAAGTGTTGTTTTCACTTTACTAAACCTATGGCTTGTTATGAATAATTAAAAAAATGGAATGGGAGCACTTCTTAAATAAGAGATGTGGAAGTCAAATAGTTATTTAGTGTCGGAGCAATGATAAATAAGAAGACATCTTTTAGTTTGATGTCACGCACCCAAGTCAGGGTTTTCTGTTCTTTGTTTTTCACTGCTTTGTGCAGCTGGGGAGGACACGGAGTAGCTGGGAGATAAAAGCACCACTCGTGATCCATAGAAGCTATTTCCCTTCCACAGTTCCATAAAGAGGGATGGTGATGGAGCAAGCTGGTGATTTCTCAGGTCACCTGCACTCTCACGTCACCTTGGCTGGTCTCCCAGCCAGGCAGCTCAGCTTCCTGACTCCCACTATTCACACGGGGAGGCAGGGTACCCAAAAGGATTTGCTGATGTTTTCTGAGCCCTTTCTGCACACACCCACACTCCACAGCTTGGTCATGAAGTTTCACTTAATGGTAACTACCAGCCCATGAGAGGGTTGCTCGGTGCCACCTGCTCAACCTCAGCCCTGACCATCTGAAAGTGCCCTCCTCGAGGGCTGCTGGGTGCCAGCCTGGTCTCGGGTGTATTGGTCTGCCCCAAAACTGCCCAGGGGTCATCTGTCCCATCGGTGCAAGTGAGAGGTTGTGCTCCTCCACCTTGCAGAGCCACCAGAAGCAGACATCCTGCAGAATGTTAATTGCATCTTGGCCAACTTGGGTTTTGCCAGAGAGATGCCCTTGAAATAGTCCCTAATGGGCCAACAAGTATTTTCATAAGTGTTGTCAATAAATGAGTAATCCATTGCTAAGAAATGATGTCAACGTAACACAACGAAGTGACGGTGTTGTCACTGCCTAACACCATACTTACACTGAGCAGTGAGTTTAAAAATCATGGTAGATGCTTCTACAACAGCTTAGCTATTTGTGCTCATTCGGAGCACTTCTCTTTCCTCTGTCGACTCAAGAGAGTCCTCACCAGCCTCTGTAAAGCACGCTGGGCATGTTTGCAGCCTTCTTTTGTCAGTCACTACTCCCTTGTTCATCCTTCATAACTTTTAACAGGTATATCTTTTCTATACAAAGGGTACCCTATCCCTCGAATGCTTCTTTAAAGTGTCTGTGGAATAAAAGCACACGTTCCCCACTAAGATTTGGAAAATAAACAGGGGAAACAAAAAAAATCAGACTCCTTCAGACAATTCCCTCAAACTCAAGTCCGCTTGCAAAATCTCCCCTCTAACAAAGTCAGCTTGCAGGCTGCATTTCAGGCAAAACCCTCTTTTTGTTTTTCTTTCTTAACTACATCGCATTAAATTTAATTTTGTTCGCTGTAGACAATGTCCTTATCTTCCAGTGAGATCCTTCTGTTCCTCAGCAAGGCACACACTTCTGCAACATTTGCACACTGTCGAGACTCAGCTCCTGTGGAAATAATGAGCTGAGGAAAAGGAGTCTTGACTTGACATAGCAATAAATGAGGTGAAACTTTCCTCTTTTTTTTTTTTTTTTTTTGGTGAGAAACGAGAGTTGGCATGTAGGAAAAAAAGAAGAAAAAAAGACGGTTCTATTTTAATATGAAATATAAAACACCCATTGTACAAAAGTGGAATTTCTTTTTTTTTTTTTCTCAGAAGCAAAGAAAGAATAAAGATAAAGGCTGCAAGCGAATGAATGAGGAGAGAAAACTAAGATAATGCAGTCAATAATCAGTTCAAGGCAGAGCATTATCCATGGGGCCATCGGTCCGGCCCTAGGGGAGAGCTTTTTAAAACGTCTCTGTACGTAGCTCAGCTTTGCTCATTACCATAGCCTGCCTTTGAAACACCGGAGTGGCTTCCACCGGCAGCCGCCGTACCTGTGCAGGGAGCTGCCAGCCCACTTTAATCAACCATCCCCCCCAAAACGCGGGCTGGCAAAGCTGCGGGTCCCGCCGGCGCTGGGCTGCAGGCAGGGACTGGCTTCTCAGCACGTGCTGCTGTGCCAGGACCTCACTTCTCCAAAGGGTTTTTGTGGACGGGGAGCCACGTAGGTGTGCGGCTGCCTTGGGTCCTCACTCCCCTCAGGTTTCCCTTGAAAAGGGTTTCTGTGTCCCCCCAGGCAGCAGGCGCCCACGCGCCGGTGAAGGCCTCGCCTTGCGCTGCAGCAGCAACGTGGTGACCGAAGCAGCTGGATGAAGAAAACCCCTTCTTGTAGGAATCCATATCTCCCTTTCTCCCTGTGCTGGCACAGCCATCAGCATCTCCCCGGCTGTGGCGCTGCACTGGGAGCTCGCGCCCATGCCCGCAGAGCCCCTGCCTGTGTCCCCTCCGGGGCACCCCGGAGCCGCCCCCGGCACCCCCAAGGAGCAGCAGCGAGCGCAGAGCGGGGGCCGGCGGGGCTCAGGGTGGCCGTGCTGGGTGCTGGGTGAGCTCTGCCCGTGCCAAGGAAGAGCTGAACGGCACCTTTGGTCCTCAAGGTGATGCAAGCTCTAAACCCACGGACATCCCAAGTGAGCTGAAGGAGAAAAGGATTGTCCATCCCAGGGAATAACGTCTTTCATTCCCTCTCTCCTTCTAGCAGTTTTAACTCCTCTGTTCCTCCACTCTCTTCTCACCCCTCCCTGCAGACGAGGCTGACAACTACGAGTATTACGATGAGTACATGCAACCAGAGAGGAACCCCTCCCTCCAGCAGGAGCCCTCGGAGGACCCGGACTGGTTTGAGGAATTTTTTGGCTACAGTGATACACGAAATGGTACCTCTGAGGGGTGGGCAGGGAGGCGAGGAAGGGGTAAAATCCCAACCCTCTGCTTGCAGCATGAGTGTGGCAGGCCTCGGCTGCCAGCCTGCTCTCGAAATGCCTGCATCAAAGGGATGAGTTAGGAGGATTGTTTGCAGTGTTCTCCTTTGTATTTCTCTTGTAAGGAGCCTGTGTTTTATCTCCAGGTTTCACAGGATGGATTCTGATCATGCAGAACATTTCTGATTGCTACTACAAAAAAGCACAGGCTTATTTGTCTATAGACACTGTAAGATGTAATTGCTGTTTTCATGGGATATATGTTCTGTATTTATGCTGGGAACCAAATGTAGAGCAGGGGTTTTGTGTTTTTTTTTCCTTTCTTTTTTCTCAGTTGCAGGATTTTTTCTTTTCTTTTCTTTCTCTCTTTTGCCAAACTTCAGGAGAACAGGAAAGGATCCTCAAGGTTGCTCAGGGAACACAAAAGGAGAGACAGAGAAGTTGCCTGTAACATCTGAGCTTGGTTGAGTTCAAGCAGCATCCGGACAATGCTCTCAGTCATCTGCTCTGGTTGGGCTGGTCCTGTGTGGGGCCAGGAGTTGGACTGGATGGTCCTTAGGGGTCCCTTCCAACTCGGGATACTCTAGGATTCTATGAATCTGTGACCTCCTGGGTTATCCCGATACAAAGAAAGCAGAGCTGGTATGTGGCTGTCCTCAATACCAGTTGCTCCTGGCAGCCTGGTGTGGAGTGGAGAGGCTGAGCGTGGTATAAGGAGCAACACTCCAGTGACTCTCAGCAAGTGCCTGCTCCCTTGGAGCAAGAGCCACCCAGGTGTACGATGCAGGATGCTGATGGCGGATGGCTTTTCCAGGGGAGGTTTAGTGCCGTGACGCAACCAGGGCAATACCAAATCCAGGTACCTCTACACTAAGTGCATGAAGGCAGATGCTCAGGGCCAGCTCTGGCTCTTCAGGCACCTGCTTCTGCTGCTGGAAGGGACTTACCCCATTACAGCTCCATTGTAGATGTGGCAAAGGGAGCTGAGGAGCTCCAGACCTAGAGCTGTTACGGTTTGCACAAAGCTCGGCAGCAATTCGTAACTGCTCCTGTGGCTGCTGAGCTGATGCGTAAGAGCAGGGTCCGTGTTACGAGGGCGGCTGTGCCCAGGAAGGCAGCCTGCTGCCGTCAGAAAATGCAAGAAGAGAAAGCAGGCGATGGAAGCAGAGATGCTGAAAGTAAAACTAAAACATCTCCATCCTTACCCCAACAGACCCATGCTCCTCCAGCCCCTGCGAGAACAACGGTAGGTGTGAAAACAGAGGAAGCAGCTTCAGCTGTCTCTGCCCTGAGCCGTATGCTGGGACCACATGCAAGGAAGGTAACTGCTCGTTTGCTAACTTACACTGCTTCATGTGGGAAATAATGTTACCGTTACAGCTCCATCAGTGGAAGCACACACAGGGCTGTGTAAACCCACCGCTGACTGGGCTGAGGGTTTTGACAGCCCACCGCAGCCAGGTTCATAGGTCTCACGCTTAGCTCCCTGCCCACGGCTTGCCTGTATCCAGTAAAACAGAGTTCAGGAGTGCAGAAAGCACTCCTCTTTCCCAGCCAGGTGGGCAGCGGGGCGCTGCCCTGGGTCCTGCAGGTTTTTTGCCATAGATACTGTGAACAAGAGGGGAAATCCCAAACAAAAGCCTCCTCAGAGCATCAGGAGAAAGCGTGTCTTCTCATGTTCCCTGCAAGGACATAGTTCTTGTGCACACGCAAATGCTGACGAAGTACCTCGTGTCTCTGTTTTTCACAGTGAAGAACATGTGTGTGGAGCAGAGGTGCCACGGGGGAGACTGCCTGATTACATTAACCCCACCTTATTTTCAGTGCAGCTGCCATCACCCCTACAAGACACCCGACTGCCAACAAGGTGAGCACTCAGCAGAGCACGGAGTGAGTTGTGCTGGGGACAGCATGGAGAGGTCACCTCACCGTGGCCGATTGGTGGTGGGGAATCACACACAGCCCACCACAGAGTCGTCCTGCCCTCATCGTCCAGCCTGAGCCTGGTACAGCTCCTATCTGTGGGGCTGGCCAGTGATGAGTCACGCTTGATTTACAGGGTGGTGGCTTGGTCACTGGTAAAACCCCTGGTGACAGGCGTTTTCCAAGAGTTCACTACCTGAAAGGAAGTTGTGGTGAGCTGGGGGTCGGCCTCTTCTCGCAGATAACTAGTGACACGACAAGGGGGAACAGCTGCAAGTTGTGCCAGGGGAGGTTCAGGTTGGAGATGAGGAGAAATTTCTTCTCGGAAAGGGTGGTCGGGCATTGGAATGGGTTGCCCAGGGAGGTGGTGGAGGCACCGTCCCTGGGGGTGTTTAAAGAAAGGTTGGATGTGGTACTTAGGGACATGGTTTAGAGGGGAATAGGTGGTGGTGGGACAGTTGGACTAGGTGATCTTGGAGGTCTTTTCCAACCTTACTGATTCTATGATTCCATGATTCTAAAAATAAGATCTTGAAGCCAACAAGCTAAATGGGAGTTCTTCCCAGTTTCCATCGGGCGTGTGAGTGGCTGTACAGTGTTCAGCAGAGTGACAAGGCTATTGTGTGTTTTCCACATTGACAGCATCTTCACCGTGCAGGCCAAACCCGTGCAAAAATGGAGGTACCTGCATACGGCACAGAGTCAGATCGAAATTCACCTGCGAGTGCCCTGAATCTTTCAGAGGGAGATTCTGTGAGATTGGTACGTCACAGCTCCAGGGGAGACGGTAGGGGAGATGCCTCCAGACAGCCAAGGGCAGGCTTCATGTTGCAGCCAGACTAACTGATGCTGTCACCACACCAAGTGCTTGATTACTGCTGGGGCACCGGCCTCCTTGGGGAGAGTGTCAGAGGAAGAGGCTGACTTCTGCAGCCACCATTGGCAAAGGGACTCAAAACACTTCCCATGCTGATGTTTTCTAAGTGTGCTTCAGCAAGGTCCAACTGGTATATGAGTGAGCACACATTTCCCAAAGGTTGCACATGTCCCATGGAGAAGGAACATCAGGCTTTCTTTAAACATTCGAAAGCTGATGTAGCAAAGATTCATGTCCAGCTGCCTGTGACTCCTCAGGCTGAGGGGACAGCTGCTGATACAAGGATGGGTGGCTGGGGCATGGGATTACCCCAGTCTGTATGGAGAGCCTTCTGCCTCTGCAGCACCACCATGGGCACCACACTCCACGCGTTTCCAAGGAGAAAGATTTGTTGCTTTCTCTTTTAAAAGTTGATTGCACTTCAAACTCTGTGTATCATTACATGCTCCACATTGCAGGTGACTTCCTCCACCTTGCCTACAGGTTAGGCTCACAACCCCACAGCTTTCCGTTTGGCACATCCATTACCTAGCATGATAGCATCTCTGTGCCCGCTTCTGTCTAATCCTGCTGATATCATTTCTTGCCCAGGCTACTGATGAAGACTTTCTGCTTCGGCATTAAGACACCTCTCAGCTGCTAGGTCTTTACCATGCAAAGAGGTTTCAGGCATTTGAAGTCAATCAGTCTTCAAGCTGCACAGATGTTGGGACATTACTCTTATTTCTGGCCTATGTAGGATAAGGGACATCATTGCATGACCCAGTAGGTCCTTCTGATCCTCCATAAAATGGATGTAGGGTGATGAAGGGAAAGAAGAGGAACCACTTTGGGCAAGGAACAACACAAAAGTCACTTTCATATCTGCATTGTCTTCCTACAGGACTGGATGAATGTTACGAAAAGGACTCCTCGAAGTACAGAGGAAGAGTGAACCAAGCAGTGAATGGCAAGACCTGCCTGCACTGGAATTCCCACTATCTCTTGAACTACCCTATTAATGCCTTTATGGAGGACGCTGACTCTCATGGCATTGGTGAACATAACTTCTGCAGGTAGTATTTTGAAGAAGCACTGCAGAGGTCTATATCAAAGAGAACACTGAGGACAAACTGTTCATGAATTTGGCAAATTGAGGGTGTTAATATCTCACGGCTGTCTAGACATTGCCCGACTATAAAATACCAGGATATTAGAGATGCATTCCCCAAGCCTCTGTACTGATGTGAGGCTTCCAGAAGCAGCCCTCATTTCCCTGAATCGGTCCCTCATTTTTCTAAGGGTTAAGTATGGGGATAGTAAAATGACAGAAGCCCCACTCACTTCTCTCAGACATCTTCGTCAAATCTTGTGAAAGAGTATATTTGGAAGTTTGACTCATAGGGGAGCATAAGGCTGCTCCCCTAAGCATCCTCAGCTCCTTCACGGGTTTCATGGAGACTTTCCTGATCCTGCTGGCTGATGCTCTGATGCTCTCAACTGTTCCCTTCAGGAATCCGGATGAGGATGAAAAACCTTGGTGCTACATCAGAAAAAATCACAAAGTGGAATGGGACTTTTGTGACATTTCACCCTGCTCAGGAACAGGTAAAGGATTAGAAAGGAGCTGTTTGGCAGCGTGTAGGTGGTCCAGGTAGCAAGTGACTCCCTGTTACTTAACTCCTCCAAGTCTGATATTATCTCTGTATTGTACATCTGCTGTCTCTTCCAATGCAGCTGAAGAGACCCCACAGTCAGCAGACAGCCCAACAGATCCACACGGATCAAATGAAATATTCAAAACATGTGGACAACCAGAAATTCAAAGGACACTCAAGAGGATCTACGGTGGAGCTAAGACCACAGCTGGCAAACATCCCTGGATGGCATCTCTGCAGACGAAGACTTCAAAAAGGAGCAGACATTTCTGTGGTGGAGTGCTAATTAAAGCATGCTGGGTTCTGACTGCCGGGCACTGCATTGAGTAGGTGCATGTCCTATGCCTAGGGTAGATAAATTACAAAAATCAGGATGGTTATTAAAGACAGTCATATATATGAAAAAATCAACACGTATATGAATATATATATACACACATGAAAATGGTGCTTGCTGGAAGAATAACAAAGTAAACTTACACTCCACTCACCTAAAATGAGCTAAAATAGTTGTGTGAGAGGAAAAAAAGGAGGAAAGTAACAAGGTTTTGCAATGTATAAAAGAAGGACTCCACGAAAACTTTAGGGGATATTGGGATACCAGAAGCAACATCACATAGTGCATCATAACTAAGATCTCCGGAACACCCAAAATATACATTTTGCTTTCAGTTGTTTATGTGGCAGCTAACTTAGAATATGACATATCCTCCAACATTTTTGTTGAATAGGTTGGAATCCACCATCCTTGGAAACCAGTAACTAATACTCTGGAGATCATTCCAGCACAGACGATTTTACGTATGCCCAGACAACGGCAAGAGATTGTACTCCCATGGCTCCATGAGTTGCCACTCAGCATCACAGCCACAGTAATAGACTGTGTGCACACTGCTGCTCTGCCCTAAAATGCACAGAAAGCCATGTTCATACAGCTTTAAATCACTTTCTTTCATGACAGCAACAAGTTAGGAGCACGTGTATTGTCCAACACCACCACTTACCTAAGACCTCCTATAATGATATTAGGAAATCTTCTGGTCATGCAATATCTTGACTTCCAGATACTGAAGGTGCAGGTTTTCAGCACTGCTGATAAATGTCTGCATGTAATTTAATTTATTTATTTATTTTCTTCAGCCTTCCAGCAGAAAATCTCCAAGTAGCCCTTGGAAAGCAAGACCTCAAGAAGAGAGAGCATCAAGAGCAAATATTTGATGTGGAGAAGATCATCGTACATTACAAATACAGAGAGAAGGATGGTGTCCCACACAACGATATTGGTAAACCCTTTACTCAGTATTCATGTGGCTCACCTCCAGCCTCAGTGGTTTGAAGGTTTGAAGCACCTCTGTCCTTCTAAAGTAAATGTAAAATTAGGAAGCAGTTAGGCCAAATTGTGGTTTATACCCATTTGACTCCTTGGGCTGTGAACTGCGACGGGCAGGCAGAAATCACTGTGTGGGAGGAGCGAAACAACAGGGACGGGTCTGGCACGTAGTGCGGCCAGCACATCGGTTATACGCAGTTTGCGTGGGGTTGCGTCTCGACTGGCAAAGGTGGTTAGGGGTTAATATTAGCCACAAATACTTTTTGTTGTTGTTTATCTTCCCTCCAGCACTGCTTAAATTGAAGCCAGTTGACGGTCACTGTGCAGTGGAAACGAAGTATGTGAAAACAGCGTGTCTGCCTGACTTCTTCTTTCCCGTTGGGACTGACTGCTTCATTTCTGGGTGGGGCACGACAGAGACAGGTATTTGTGGGCTAGCTGGATTTTGGTGGGTACCTCCATGGCAAGATGCGCTGGTGCTTCAGGCAGCAATTGCCAGACCCAAATGTGGACCTAGGCGCTTAGTGAAACCAAGACACAGAATTCAAAACTAAGGACGGCTAAACCCTGCCATGGAAATTACTCATTAGCAGAAATCTCCAACTGCTAGACCAACCAAACCTTTCAGAGTTCTGAAAAAATCCCCGAAGCATCTTCTTTTTTTTGCTTGCCATCTGACACACCATGTCATGGTTTCATCTGAAGCCAGCAATAGAAGCAAGAAAGTATCAAGAGAGAGGCTATTGTGTAGTTTGTGTGTTTCAAGACAGGACCAAGAAAGACGGGAACTTTCACATGGTTTTCCAGCCCATTGGGTCAGATAAAGCTTTTCAGAAGCAGCATCTGGATCTTCAGATGCGCTGAAAAATAATAAAAAAATCCAAAGCTTTTCAAGTTCAACCAGCTCTATCCAAAACCTTTCTTGCCCGTGGTAAATCCTAAGGGGAGAAATTACTATGCTTAAAAAAAGATAATGGCAATTTTCTGAAAAATGCATTTTCTCATGTTCTGATTGATGTGTTGCTGTAAAGCAGCCGAAGGAAAATGTGTCACTGAGGCTGCAGTAGGTGTCCTAGTGCTTTGTGACTGATACAGCCTGATACGATACATAGGACCAAATTCTCCCTTCTGATGTAACTCTCATTGAAGTCCACAAGAGACAAGCGTGTTCATTTGATCAGAATGCAGCAACAGAATTTAATGGACATTTTTTTAAAAGTTCCAAATAAAAAGTCTCTCTTAAAAAGGGGACGGGGAATTTTTTTTTTCCCCCAACAAAGAATATCAAGTACCCTGTACGTGTTCAAACTAGATGGCTCCTTCTTTGAGCAGAGCTATTATTAGCATTTCACGAAATCACTGCAGAAATGGAATATTTCCTGAAACTCAAGCAGAACTAAACTTATAAACCACCTTTAATTATCTACAGATGTAGTGCTTTGAAACTCTGGCTATCGCCTTTAGATGTCAAGTTATGTCTTTAGATTCACTGTAATTAATCATTGCCCTTAAATATTGTATGATTTTCAGTTTTCATCTGTTTCATTAGCTTGCTTGTTAAAACATCTAATGGCACTAGTCTGAGAAGTGCTGAGCAGCTTGAGGTCCCGCTGGGACCCGTGGGAGCTGCAGACAACCAGCACCACTGAAAAGCAGGATTACATGGGTAGAGCTGACCGGAGCCAAATCCTCAGTAACTGACTTCGCTTTTGTTCAGGCAGCAACTCCATGTCCTGAGTGAAGCTTCCAGGCTCCAACTCTAACCCTTGCCATTTCAGACAGATACTTCTTTTCTCCCCAGGCTAGCCCATGCATCCCCCCTGCTCTTCCCCCTTCCCATCCAAATGGCAAGCAAGCTCCTATTTTGAACAAAGACAACGTGTAACAGGACTGGGAGGAAGGTGACTCCATGTTTTTGGTGCACATCCCATAGATGAGCTATCCCGTCAGCTGTTAGATGCCAATGTCAAGCTGATTTCGCAGAGGCAATGCAATGCACCCAGAGCGTATGACCACATACTGGATGAAACCATGTTTTGTGCGGGAAGTCTGCAGAGACACGGAGCTGATTCTTGTCAGGTCTGTCGCTTTTTCTGTATTTGAACACTAATTTTTTGTGTAAATAGTCAGGTTGTGCAGAGTAACAGCTTTGGCAGGGTGCTGCGTATGTGTCTGTTTCTCCCATCAGCGTATTTCAACAGCCATCGTCTTTCTTCAGTTCAGTTTGAGATGCGTACCCCTAGAGCTAATGTTGTCACTGCCAGCCACAGGCAGATCGGTGGAAGCTAGAGACTAGCCTGGAAAGTTTGGCTTCTGAGGCAGTTTGTCATAATAACCTAAAAAACTGCCTTTTCTTCTCTCAATTTTATTAAGGCCTCTGCCATGAGCACCAATTGTAATTCGATTTTCACTGTCAGAGCTAAGGCTTGCAGGGAAAGCCAGGACTGATATTTCTTTCCATTACAACAGTGCAAATGTAAAACAAGTTCATATTTGTACTGTTCTAATATAGGGAAGACTTTGAACAATGTACCTGAGGTGCAAACTACCACTGCAAGCAGACCTTGCAATAGAAATCACCAATAAAACAAAAAAAAAATGAGACCAATCAGCTTAGAATAAAATTGTTTGGAGAGGTGTGGGAGAGATCAAGTCTTTTCATTTATGCCAAGGATCACATCTTTACCCTTCTGAGCTCAGGCTGAACGCCTGGTACTTTCATGGCAGGGAAATTTCATGTGACGTTGTCAGATACACGTCACAGACTTGAACAAACAAAAACTTAAATCCAAAAAGTTTGGTAACATTTGACTTGGTTCCAGAACTGCAAGCCTACTCAGGAACGGAGCAGCATCTGATGGTACATCCGACACGGAAAAAACGTCATTACAGCTTCAAAGTCTTATGATGGCAGAGGAGCATTCTTATTTTGGCTAACATCTTGCTTCATGTTTTGAAAATGTGTGCTTTTCTCTCATCAGGGAGACTCCGGAGGCCCGCTAACCTGTCTAGAAAATGGCTCCTACTACGTATATGGCCTTGTGAGCTGGGGTGATGGGTGCGGGTTAAAAAACAAGCCAGGAGTTTATACCCAGGTGACAACATTTCTCAGTTGGATTAAATCCAAAATTCGGTCTAAATAAAGGTCACTTCATCAAGAGACAGCTTTGGAATGACAAATGGTAAGCTTGAGATATTTACCTATTTTTATCTTTTCCCCCAATG
The DNA here is from genome assembly GCA_013399095.1 of Psophia crepitans. Lineage (NCBI taxonomy): Eukaryota > Metazoa > Chordata > Aves > Gruiformes > Psophiidae > Psophia > Psophia crepitans. Next base: position 32,144 of record VWZZ01008415.1, on the reverse strand, counting down.
CCTCCTCTTTGACCAAAACCATTATTGATATTTCCTCATGGCCTACATGTGGCATCTTGAAAATAGCCCTAGAGCATGTGCTAGATTGTCAGTGACCGTTTTCCTGTTGGGGACTTTGAAATAAACCCATATTTTGTAGGCAAAAGAGATCAGAAAGTAAATCAACTCCAGTTCTTCCCCAAATCAATCAGAGCTGCAGTTGCCAACATTTCCAGTTTTGCTTTTCAAGCAGGCTCAGCTGCTGCCACCCTTTCCCTCTTCCCCTCACGCCCCTGGCTAAGATGTGTTTTTTCTGCACCCGTCGGACCCTGACACCTCACAGCTATTGGTGTGCCCTACTAAGGCCAGTGGTGTTTTCCACATACACAAAAGTCACCATGTGCCTATGTCTGCAAGGCTGCAGCCGTTGGAATTATCTGAGGAGGGAGGATCAGGAAGGAGAATTATTTTTAAAAGCACATGTGTAGGGCAAATAACCCCAGATTTAATCGGTGATGAATTCCAGATTGAAAAATAAATAAACAAATAAAATCACTATGAGAATTATCCACTTTATTCCTGGTTAGAGGATAATTACTTACTATACTCCAGATCTACAATGGTATATATGGGCTTAACTTCCATTCATACCAGGGAGACGTAGTAGCTATGAAATACCATTTGAAAAATGGGTTGAAAGCTATTGGATGATTCTCGGGTTTTCACAAGTTTTGCAAGTCAAATTGTGTATTTTTTTTCCCCAATGATTCTGCAACCCTATACAGAAATTTGAAAAACAGGGGATTGGTATTAAATCGGGATATAGACTTGGTTGTGAAAAGCCAGCTCACTAAGAGTCATGTCCCTTTCATCTGAATTCCAGGGGTTTACAACCTTCCCTAAGGAGCTACCTAATCTACCAACAGCTACCCCTATTGCCGTCACTTCTAACAAACTAATTCTGAGTTTTTGCTTTGGAAGATTTGAAAAAGACTGAAGAACTAATAGTGATCTGAATACATCCTGTAAATCAAGAACAAATTCTCTGATGTCCGCTAAAAGGCATGCCCTTGGTTTGTCATTGATAACTTTGCTTCCACTGGCCTTTGCCTTGTTCGTCTGTTAAGCCACCTGAATCATGCTTTTGTATTCTCTTAGGTCAGTGCTCCCAATAATCCAGGAACATAAAAATCTCCAAAGATTAGAAGTATGGAATAAGATTAATCTGATTTATTAATTACAAATTATTTTATAGTCTACCAATCAGGTTCATTCATCTGTAGTAGAAAGCTGAGCCTGCCAATCACGTAGCACTAATTTCATTTACAGCTTTAAATAAAGATCAGATTCTGTAACACATACAGTGATAAAATAGCCACACAAAAATAGAAAGATGTTAATAGATTGCAATGTTTAGGTTGCTTTTTAAACCAAAAAGTTCTTAGATGCCATCTATTGTGCATCCCAGAAAGCTAGACAAGGTACAGAATTTGCAGAACAAGATGAAAATCTATTTGTGCTATATCATGTTTCTGTTTACTTCTGATACAGCTGCATTTTCCTTCTCTTAACTTGCAGAATTTCTGAAGCATCAGGGTTGACTGTGACCTGCTGAGATCCTTCCGTCTCCAATTGGTCCTGTTAAATCAAAACCAACTAAATTGTGAAGAGAGCCAACGGACAGGAGAAGGTTTTAACAATTATTCTATAAAAATATGTGTGTATTAAAAATTACCTCAAGTGGCAAACAAATAAGCAAAATCTGAATCACTGCTCTGCACTGAGCAAATCTCTACAACAGAAGAGTGCAAAAACCGGAGCCATTTGTGTAAGTCAGATACTACACATATGGAAGGACTACATGTGCTCAAGTCCTAATTTCTAATTTGAGCCCCAAATAAAAAGCAAACCAGCAAACACCTGAGTTCCAGGTGCATTGCACACCTGTAGATTTCCCTGGGACCATCAGATCGTTATCACATGTAGGACTTCAGAAGACATTGCCTGCAGGCCCCACTGCCTGCATTCCTCAGCTACAGTTATAATTTATTTCCTGAGTAACTTTTCAGGTGGGAATGTAAATCAAGGGTATGTCCTGTTTCTCTTGGGCTGGCTTATTGTTTGACATGTTGCCAAAGTTAAAACTGAAATGAAACAAGTATTTCAAGTGCAGAACCTCTCTCATTGTAACTTAATGCTTCCTAATTGTAGGGTATACAAAGTCCCTGTATGGACTTTTGCTCGCTTGTGCTGGGACACTGCAGATTGGGAGTCATCCCTGTGGAGGTAGGGAGAAGGAAAACCTGGAAGATCCTTGCTTGCAATTTCTTGCACCTTGGGTTGGACAGAGATGGAGGAGCTTTGCAAAAAAGCCTCCCACAGTACTGGGGAGCCCCCCACAGCACACCTTATGCTGTTAGGAGTCTGCACTGAGCCTGCCAGTACAGCTGTCAGTGGAGATTACATGGCCACACAGATGCATCTTCCTGAAATTAAGAAAAGGGGAGTTGCACAGGGAATCCCTTCTACCTCTACTTCTGCTTTTCATGGACACTTGCAGATCTGACAAGGTCCACAAGTTAAGGGAAACATATCCCCTAGTATAAGTAAATCCTATTCTGTGGCACCTCCTAGTCCCTACAGGAATTCCTCTGCCATGACAGTGCTGAATTCTCTGAGAGGTTCCTTCAAATTAAGGTGTACACAAAGCTAAAAAACTTTGTGATGGAAATATATATATGCTGTTCAAATAATGGGGAGAACTGTAGACTCCAGGCAGCATTCAAAAGCGTTAAACAGGATGTGCGCCTGCCTGCCTTCTAGAGAGCAGAGCTGTTGGGATGTGTGAGAACGGTTTACCCTACTTACAACTGCAGGTCCACACTGAGCAGAAGCACCCCGCAATCCCATTTCCCGAAGGTACATCAACTCAGCAGCTCTTCTTGCCATTTCTACTTTGTGAGAACCTGGGGGAGTCCAGCCGATGCCTCTGAGCCAGTTCAAGTCAGATTTGTATTTTACCTGAGAGAACGACACGTGCACCAATGTGTATTATTTTGTTTGGCTCTAACCAAACCACATGCCCTGGGTATTCCAGAGAGAGCATATGAAGAGCAACAGGTCGATAATAAACAAATTATTCATTTTCAGCAACCAGACTGTAGCTCATTCAAGAATGTGATTTTGTTGATAGGTAAGGCCTGTGAAGCACAGACAGCTCCTAGCAGTTGGAAGGACAGTATCGCTCAGCTATACTTACATCACTCTGCAGCTTGTAGGCCTGTTTTGCGTGCTTCACATTTAGCTGCTCAGGATCACAAGTGTATTGGTGCATAGGCTGCCTGTAGTTAACATTGCTTGCAAGCTGCTGGCTTCTCTTAGCGTGGAGGAATCCTGGCTGGTTCAGCTGACTCTGGAACTGTGCCCTGGTTTGGGCATACCCACTCCTATATTGGTTGTCACTCTGGAGTTTCCCCACTCTGAGGACGTGCCTGATTTTGGGATCATCATTTGCACTGAGGAATCCAATCTGCTGGCCTCTGTCTCTCAGGAAGGCTTCTCTGTATTTGTACTGCAGGAAGTGCAGAGGAAAATCTCATTTTCACATTCAGATTACCTTTAAATTCTGTTATGAAGTAACTTACCCTCCCCTAGCTATCATTAATGCTTCCTGTAGTGCACAAAGACCATGGCTTTGCTTGATATCAAACTAAATCTCCTAATCTAACAAAACACTTTAGAAGAATGCCCTTTGTGCTAATTTTTAAAGGAGCAGAAAGACTTAGGAGCCCAAATTACTCAACTCTCAAAAGCAATCAGACTGGTGCGCTCTTTGGCACACCCAATGCACAGCTCAAGCAATGAAGCTCCTCCGTCTTCAGCTTTCTTGTCAGTTGTGGTCTTCTGTGTTCAAAGGTGACCCAGTTCATTCTAGACCATGATTTAACTATTCACAGCCTAGTACCTATTTTATGTAAGTAACTACATCATAATATGCTTCCTTCCCAAGAATAACTCTTTGAAGTGAAACAGAGCAACCTGCTATTGGAAATTATTAATGGAAGCCTTTAGTTGGAAACCTTTACACTTAACTGGCATTTGGTTTCACTGGCCCACCAATTTTCCAAACCAGAACAAGATTCACTTATGTCAGAATTTGCCCGTTTTTAATGTAATTGGGTGGCATGGGAAGAGGATTGGGAAGTGTTTGAAACAGAACAATTCTTACTTACATCACTAGCAATCTCTCTTGAAGCCTTTGCTGTCTGGAATGGGATTGCATCAATCCTAAAATCATAGCCAGATGCCCTTGTCTGTTCCCAAGATGTTTTATACAATTTCTGTGTTGAAAAGAAAAGAACGAAACAGTCATTTCCCCCTGCAGTTTCTTAAACGCAGTCCCATAACTGCAATAATAAATGTTTTACCCTACTGGGTTTATTTATATCAAGAGTCATCAGTACCATCTCCAAGGTTTTGATCCAGTTCTATAGCACTTCAACTTCTTTTCTATTCACTATAATGATAAAATGCCTCATCTGAAAAGTGCCACCAGGGTTTCCTTTTGTACTTGAATGTCGTCGTTTTTGATGTCATTTAATTTCTATTAGAAACTGTGATGCATCAGTCACATCAATATTGCATTGATATTGCCCTTATTCTCTCTTTTGATGCATCCACTTGCAGTGTCTTGGGTTTCGTGGCATCATAATTTCAATACGAGTTATTTCAAGCTTTTCAACTCAACCCTGTCTCTATCCCCAGCCACATGTGGCTTCATTAACTCATGTGGAATAACAGCCGGTTCTAACATATTTAATGTGACTTTGAGAATGTGAAATACATTTACATCCTGAAGAGAAATTGCTCTAGATTTGATTCTTCTTCCATTAGCAGCTTTCTTAAAATAGCTTCCTGTCTACAGGTCCTGCTACACAGCCATGGTATCTTAGCTGACGCTTTTGGCTGTCCCTCTCTGATTTTATTAATTTGCTTTCTATAAGACTTTGATTCATCCTTTCTGGGGTTTGAGAGCACAGGAAACCAAGCACAAAATCCACTTCACATTTCAAAAGATACTCTTCTGTTTCACCAGTGAATCTAGTGCTAGATGGTACTTAAATCGAAGGTGAACTGAGATTCCAGAAAACATGCAAGACAGCCTGGGTAGAAGCAATGCAAGCGTTACTGTACGCCCTGCTAACTGGTCTAGGTCTGATTCTTCATTTTTGTGTAATCACCCCTTTGCCTTTTTACCTTTTCCCCTGTCACTTCAAAGAATATAAATCCTATTTGTTTCTTTCACCTACAGAGCACCTATCACCAAACAAGGAATTCAAAGCTTCTTATAAACTAAGGTCACTCTGACCCTACAGTTAAGGACAACAGCTATTTAATCAGGGAACAGTAGATTAGGAACAGAGTGCCTCTGTCTGGGATAATGTGGAAACAAAACCCCTTTAAACCAATTCCACTCACTGATTCAGTTGCATCCAGGTTGATGGCAACTCTGCTACGGGATCAGTTCAACAGTGTTGCAGCTTCATGAAGATAGATTATACAGTCAAGGAGAGAAGATTCTTCCTCCTCCCCCACCCAAACGTAGACTTAAATTTGTAACTAACCATACCTATACTGAAGGACTGAAATCCTCAGTAATAGCTTCCTGCTCTAGAAAGCAGAACCAATTCTCAAAAGAAAAATCCACAGACTTTTCCTGATGCCTCCAGCCCAAACCTTACAACGTGTTGGCTGTCCACAGCTGCTGGCTCTTTCAGTTTTGGTCAGGCTCAGAGGACCTGGCTTCTACACATACATGAAAGTTTTTCATTTCCAAACAAGTTTGTTTTCCTTGAAGACAGTTACCAAGTCAACTCCTCAAAGTAAAAGGCTTGCTTACATCACTGATGTGAAGTGCATTCTGGCGGGCTCGGATAAAATCCGGATGATCAGGAGGCAGGGTGTACCTGTGCCTGGCTTCGGAGTCTCCAGCCTTGTACAGTCTCTGTGGAGTCAAAAGCCATTGAATGCAACTGATACTGGAAGGAATATCAAGATCAATTTTTTTATGCATTATAGTGCAACAAAAGTTAAGATCACTTATAGTAAAATGAAACCTACATCACTGCACTGGAGGTAGCTGGTTTTAGCATGAATCAAATCTGGAGAGTCAACCACGGCAGTGAACTTCAAACTTTCTGGCTTCTGACGGTACTTTATCTGAGAGGGGGAGGAGGCAACAAAAAAAAAAAAAAAACAAAGGAAAAAAGAAACAAAACACAGGATGTTTCTGTTAATGATATATCACAATTCCAAGTGCGTGGTAACTCGAGAAAACATAAAAGCCACCTTTCTGAAGCCACAGTATTAAAAACATACTGTTCTGCTTAAGCCTCAGTTGCTCTTTCAGCTAGGGAATGGGGATGCTGCTGTAACATTGCTGTGGTACCCAGGCACCAAACTTCTTATTTTATGCGTGTGTAACAAGGACTTCCCACCGAAAATTCACATGCAAAAAGCTTTCAAACACTACACTTTTGACAGCTCATAATTTTTCTCCATTAATGCATGATACCGAGCAGGCAAATGTCCCTTCAGTGTGGTTGTCAATGCCGTATCTTTCTGTATCAGTTCCATAGCCACCTGCTTAGAATTTCATAATGGAGTTTACTGCATTTATTTATTGCTACATGTTTGTTTATACTCTTGTATTTCATTCGGAATGGAAAATATTCAGCAGGTGTCACACAGTGGACTTGCATCTCCTGTACTGCTTCTTGGTAACTTACACCTTGTATAAACAGGCTCCCACATCAAAAGGAAATGATAAGCTACATTCGTAAGTGTCATGTAACAAGGAGCCTTGATGGTAAACAATTCCTACAGACGTGCTATCCCATGAAAGATTTATCAGTTACCTCGCTGATGAGCTCTCCAGCCTTCTTTACACTTTCTATCTGCGGAGATCTCAGAGCCATCCAACCAATTCCTTTCATGAAGTTCAGGTCTGATTTATAACGATGCTGTTAAAAATGAAAATCTTTAGCTATCTGTTTTGTATCCACAGCTATTAAGGTTTTTTAAAAAGACTGATTCATATTAACATTTTGAGGTTTTTCATTTGCCATGCACATATCACATCATAAAGCCAAACTGTTTGCATTTGCTCATTCCACCAGGAATTAAATAATGTATCATATGCAAGTTACAAGAGAAGGCCCCACGAGTGAATTAGTATGACTCAAAGCAATAAGTAATAACCTGTTTGTACTGGGCGTAAAAGAACCCCTTTTGAAATAATTTTCTGAGGTGAGTTCAAGTCAGGAATACTAATTCTTTTATCTGGTGCATGCTTCCTCATTAACCCCATTTCTAGGAGGACACGTTACTCTTTCTTTACTCACATTAAAGGCTTGTTCTACCTCCCAATCCAGTAAAAATAAGGCAGACCCAATAAAAAGTGAAAACCAGTAAAGTACCCACAATCCCAACAATTCTGACTTCTCCTTCAGAGTGACAGTGGCTCACTGTGTGACTTAACCCAATCATCCATTTGTTCAGGTGTGTCATCCCCCCCCATATGCAAAAGCCCACAACAGCCAGCTAGCTCAAGCATGTTGTAAGTTACTCTGTTAGACAGTGAGGGTGTCGGACAAAATCACCTTCATCATTTCTCTGGATTCCTAACTTGTGGGGTCTAAAGGCAAAGAGCCAAGTGCTGAGGTTCTTACCCACCACCTGTCCTGCCCCTTTGCAGGCAAGCTCTGAAATACAGCTGTTAGGGTCTGAGGAATTAGTCCCTGGAAATGCCACTTCCTTATAATGTGAGCCACCATCACAAATCAGTAAATAGTAAGAAATCCTGCCTTCCTGGATCTAACTACCTGTATGCTGTCTGTTACAGTCAAAGGCAGGAATGGAAGTTGGAAAGGCAATGAACTGCATCTAACAGCAGTTAGAACGGCTTCTATACCATCCCAAAATATCTCAAAAAAGCTCTGGCAATGAAGAATACATTTGGGATAGCAGATAGCAAGTACACTGAGTAAGAAAGAAGAACAGAAGCCCTCCAGGGCTTTGATTGTGACTCTGACTTTCAGAGCTAGAATATCTGTTAATATCTGTTCATCAGATCTGACTAAGCCCAACAAACATCCCAGCACTTTGTCTCACAATAAAATCCTGAGCTCAGTACATGATCAGCTCTCTAAAGATCTATAAAGAGTTAGCAAAACTTTCTGAACAACCTTTTTCACTTCACTGCTGAGTGATCTCTTTTCTTACCAAACAAAAAACTACCCGAACAGAGATTCCTGCTACAGAGAAGCTAATGGCACTAGACCTTAAACTGTCAAAATACAGCCACCGGCACCCACACACTTTATGCATGCACTGAATGTCTGTATCTGCTTGAAAGCACGTACAGACAATGGCTTGTCCCTGAACATAGCTACATGCAAAGGCAAAGTGGGCATGGATGTGGCCCACTCTGAGACTCCATCATTTCTATCATCAAAGTTCGAACTTACATTTTGACGAGCAATTTCAGCAAACACATCTGGGGAACTAGTTATTTGCTATGATCATTTCTGTTTGCAGGATGACCTTCTGACATATTCCAAATCAAACTCTGAGCATTTAACCTTCTGCTCAAAGAATTCTGCATGTAGAGCAGTGGCTGTCAAACCACTGACTGGCTGTGATCCAAAGAGCTGAGAGATGACTGTGTATATCCCTCAGCTCTAGAGTAAGTAACAGGGACCACAGTGATTTTCCATCAAGTTCATAACACGAGAACCTCTGATGCACATGTATTCCGTACGTGAAGACCAATCATATGTCTGGTTGCTACACATGTTACAAACGGTCTTTCTAAGAACACTGCCCAATGGCGATATACAATGTGTGCCAGTCACTCAAGGCTTTGTTATTGCTAAATTAAATTTGCTTTTCAACAGAAGGAAAGTCTTTACCTCGCTCTGCAGCATGTGGGCTCTTTTGGCCCACTTCATCTTCATGTCTTCCGGGAGTGCTGTAAATTCATGGAGCCTCTTTCTGTAGTCTTGGTCACTTGCTAAGGCCTGGGCTTTCCTGGCATGGACAAGATTCACCATGTCCATGGGCAGATGGTACTGAGACCACACTTCTTGGGATCCCTTCTTATACTCCTGTTCACTCTGTAATTTGGCAGCATGCAAGCAATGCAGCAATCTGGTGTCATCCAGAACACTTCTGGCACCAATATGCTTTCCTCTCTCCATCACAAAGTTGTGTTTATATTGGTACTAAAAATTAAAAAGGGTAAAAGTGAAAAAGTGCCAAACTTAGACTGGCTACTCTAGCTAACTAACTTCTTAGGGTAAGTCACCAAAACATCTATGCTGTCTGTAAAAACAGCCGAGGTATGCAGCTCTAGAAAGTAATTGTTTGAATCTCTCATTGCTCTCAAATTTAAATACCACAGTAGTTGCAACATTAAGGTTAAGCGCATCTCAATACATTCTCTGAATATGCCTAAATCATTGATCATGTTTAACCTCAGATGAGGTACTTTCATTATCCATTGTAGAATTTTATTTCCATTGCTAGGAATGAGAACATAAGAGAAACAAACAAAAGAAAGAACAAAAAAAAATCTATACAAAACAGAAACACCATGCACTCCATAGCCTTCAGATTTGCAAATGCCACCCAGCTATTTTAAAGAGTAAATTCAGTTTTCCTGGATCAATAATTACGTTGAGAAGCCTAAGATGGTGGTCTGAGCACAAGAATAAGCACCAGCAACCCCTCGTTCTCATCTTAGCTGGAACTATGACTCTCCCTATGATCTTGCATTTATCCTCTCCGTGAAATAGTGATGATGATGATAATGATTATTTATACAGCATCAACAGGGTGCTTGGAACTTTAAAGGGAAGGCCTGGGCCCTGAAGAGTTCATAATGTAGTTGAAATGGGATAATAACACTTATCTACCACACAAGAGAGTTGAGGGGATTAAATTACGGTAGCTAATGTTTATAAAGTGCTTCCAAGATGAAGGGCCAAATTCAGATCTGTTGTAAGTGGATGTAATTCTATTATGGACTTGTACCCTTTAGAGCAGATCTGAAGTGGTAACCAAAAGCACTCTGCAAAATATGGTTAAGTATACGTTATAAATTACAGCTAGAAATAGTTGCTTCATAAAACAAATACATATGAAATATATTCACATTTTACCACATCAGAGATAAAATATGCAACTAAATACTACACAAAATGAAGACTTTTTTCACTAAATTCAGCTTAATTGTCAGTTGTTCCTAGAATTTATCAAATGTCTTGTGAGGACGGGATGAACTTAGGCTTTTTAAGAAATGGATACCACCATGTCTCAGTGTTTTGCAAACAACAATAAAAATGAGAGGATGTTTTTTAAGGGTAAGAAGATTTGTTTCCTCTATTTCAGAAATTAAGGGAACACATATTTACAGGAGCATCCCCTGATTTTCACTTCCTAACCAGACAGGCAGTTCCTAGTTTTCAGAGATTCAAACAAGACTCAGCTGTTTCTGACTTCATTCCAACTCAGGAGCACTAAGCACTTCCAAAAGTCAGCTCAAAGCAGGCTGGACAGAATTAGTGGACCCTTTATAATATGAGGAGCTGAAAGGCTGGAAAGGAGCAGAATCCCTCTCATTTGCCTGTCTGCAAATACCTTAATTCACTAGCTATTTCCCACTGGAAGATGTTTAACCAAGCTTGGATCCCGATTAGCAGCGATTCTTCCTCCTCTTCTTTTTTTTTAATTCACACAAAGAATCTCATTCATAAGTAATATATTCTGTCTCACACTTGTCTCACATGGTTATGGAGCTGCTTTAATTCAGTAAAATCTGCTTTAGACATTGTTTTACATGAAGTTAACAGAAATTAGGCAAGAAGGAAGGTTGAATCATTCAACTCACATCACTGGCAATTTCTCTGGAGGCCCTGGCAGTCTGGAACGGGAGTGCTTCCGTTGTCAGCTTGTAGCCTTGAGCACGCAGATTATGCCAAGATTCTCTGTATTTTGCCTAAAGTAGGAAAGGCACATGTAGATTGCTGTTTCACTTTTAAATGCACAAAGGAACAAACAAAGGAACCCTCTTTCATTTGTTATTCTGTGTTACAGTCTCATTCTTCATAATCAAAGGATTTTTTTAAATTATCTTTGGGAAATCCTACTAACTCAGACAAAACATGTCTTGTTTTTTATGTAGATTTAATTTACTCACAACTCTATATATGCTAATGGAGATAAATATCATTATAATCAAATCAGGGAAAGCATAAATAGAATAGACCTAAAAAGTCCTCTACTTATGCATCTTTCTTGCCACTGCACAATTCATCCTCCATCCCAAATAAGTATAACAAATACAGAACAAATTCTTACATCACTGAGGTTGGCTGCATTTATTCTTGCCCGTGTAAACTCAGGCAGACCCAGTGTGGGTGTATAGCGATGCTGACTGTCCTCTCCCGCCGCTTTATACAGGCGCTAGGAAAGAGATCAAAAAGACAATTGCAATTAATTTTCTCTATTGTTTCAAAAATATAATGGCAATGCTTACGTTGTTTGTGATTATGAAAACTATAGTTCGCCAGCACAAAAACCAGCTAAGAGTATACCATTGTAATTGCAATTGCATGGGGTTTTGGCTTTTTTTTTTTCTGGGCATAAGGCCCTTTTATATCAATTTTTATACATATATCGTGACACCAACCCACTACATTCTTAGTCTTGCACTGATATGTTCCCAGCAGGCCAAAAGTGGACCTAAGAACATTAAGGGCACCATGCAGGTGTGTTAAATAAAAGGCCAGACATTTCTGGTAGACTGGCCATATTTTCTGGCTTGGATTTTTCCTCATGTTATTACAGATGGTTTTGATAACTTGTCTATGGGTTTTGCCTTGTTTTTCAAAAATAGAAGAAGTGATTCTATTTTTAGGAGCCCTCTAAAGTGGACCATACTATGCAAATGAGCTCCCTCAAGAACACCCCGCAGACCTGATCTTTTGAGGTTCCGTTACTTATAAAAAAATCTGATAATGGGACTCTATCATACAGACACTATTTAAGCTTTTTAAAAGAAATTGAACTGAAAATGGTATTGAATGTTTGGAAATAATAAGATGTGATCCAATTGTGAATAAGCACAAATCAGTGATGTTTTCTTTCTGTTTGATGCATTTTGCTTTCAGAACAGGGCTGTCTCTTTCCCACTTCCCCATCCCTAGCTCACTGCATTTTGAAAAGCATATTTTCTGATTCACGTTCGGAAAGCCTACCTCATTAGCAATCATATTGCTGAATTTTGCATGAAGGAGGCCAGGAGAGTCTGTCACCGATGTGTACTTGAAGGAATGTGGCTGCTGACGATATTTACTCTGAATTCACACACAAAGAAAAATGAACGGAATAACTAAATTATCTTGTCAGATAAGGGACTTATTCCAATACCAGTGGTCTAGTATTGCTTCTTGTGCATAAAACTCGACTTTGCAAAGGGTATGTGCCTATTAACCATTAGGTTAATTTACCTTTTGCTGCTCTGAATTTGATGCATTCTAGCGTCACA
>VWZZ01008415.1:0-19485 GCA_013399095.1 Psophia crepitans | reverse complement strand
TGCTATGCTGAATACACCGATGAGGTTGTTTCACTCTTCGGTGTCATTAGCCCTAGTGGAATCACAGCAAAGGCAATCCGATCCAGAGAGAACCTGCTGCACAAGCCTGCTGAACATTTTTGTGGGAAAAATGAGGTTCCACCTGGCCTGTGGTCCTATGCCAGAATTGTGAACAAAATAAGGTCACTGCAAGCAGGGACCTATCCACTAGAATACAACTAGGAAGAGCACTCTTTTTTTTCTTAATTTCACATCTATGTAAGTATGGGCAATAGGTCCAAGATTTGAAACTAGCAGACACTGTAAGAAGAGATCACAAAAATCCATTTACAGATTCAAGAAGACCAACAGCAGAAGAAGGCAGGAAGTAAAAAAAAAGATTAAGACTAAAGCAGGAGCAGGGCTGAGGACAGTGTAAGGTACTGGGCACTCCGCAGGTCAGTCCAATTTTGGGGAAACAGTATGAGGCACTTATTAGAGATAGTCACAGCCTTATTTTTAGTTGGAAAAGCTTGTTCTAAATCTAAAATAAATAACATAAAACCCAACCACCTGGGTCTGAAACACAGGAGAAAAGATTTGTGAAAACAGTTAGCAAAGTCTGCAAAACCTTGAACTCCAGCAGGCTTACCCATCTGCAGTTAGGACACGAATGGAATGATCAAACACAGGGGGAGGGAGCCTAGCATTATCCAGTGAGTCACTTTGCCAGCCCAGTTTAATAGAAAGACATCTGGCAAACTCTTGTTTGTAGTGGAGAAATCAAAACCCTCTTTTGTTACCTCACTGATGAGTTCAGAAGCTTTCTTCTTTCCTTCAATCTCTAGGGCCCCTAGAGTAATACATCCAACTCCTCGCATAAAGTTCATGTCAGACCGGTATAAATTCTAAGCAAAACCAAGCAGAAGTAATTACAAGTTTGCATTTGAGATGTCCTATATTTATTCATCCAAGAATACATAATAATGGTATTCAAATAAATCCATTAAAATTAGTACCTTCCACAGAGAATTCATATACATTACCCTGTGCTCTCGTGTTTATGTATGTGTCCGTGTGCATACGGCCCTGAGAGATCTACAGTACAGATGCAAGATTCTGAGGAGCACTGAGTCTCATGAACATCCAATGATACTCGGGCTCCTAACTTCCATTTGTAACCTTGAAAAAACTTTTCCTAGATACACAAATTTCCTTCATATATAATACCTAAATCACAGCTATATAGTATTTATTTGTAAATATATATAAAATTAAGACCAGTTTAGAAAACTGCATGAACATATTTTTAAAAAAAAAGCTGGTAACTTTTTAATAAGTAGAATTGCAGACAAAATACCTCAGTTCTGAAAGATCATAATATAAGTCGGGAACACTAAGGAAAAGTAGCACTGAGCCACTGTACAGATTTTGTTTAAATATTATCTAGACCTCCAAACCCAACAGTGACTCACTGTAAAAATTACTTTTTTCACAAGTTACCAATAGGTTACAGGTAGATACATTTGATGATGAGAATAGTGAGGAGGAGGATCATCTTGTTTTCTGCTTCAAAAGAATTATAAGGACTAAACAACTAGTAAAAAACAGATATGCCTACTCAATAGATACATGAAAACTGCTGCTGCTTACTGAGAGAAGAACTACCTCTAGTTAATAAGGTGTTTTGGCTCAGCCAACCACTTGTAATGGAAATGGACTATGCTACACTTTATTCAGTCACCTAGGAGAACATAATCAGCTCCTCCACTATTTATGTCTGCCCATTGCTAATCTCTAGACTCAAAGGCATCACACTGTTGCATACAGGAGATATCCTTTGTGAGTCAGGAGGTAAGAGAGGACAATGCTAGAGCTTGGTCCTCACCCCTTGCCAGCTATTAGCACCAGCTGGTAAGAGAGTTCAATTCTGCATTCTGAGACGGGTTGCTGGCAACCAGCATTTCACTCCCAATTCAGACGAGAAGCACGGATGGAAACCTGCCTCAGAGTCTCTGATATGTGTTTTCACCCAAGTTTGGGCAGCACAACTGGCATCTGATGTTTACACTTGGCAGACTGAACACAGTCTGCCATCTTTAAGACAGCTGGCTAAAAGTGTTAAACTATATACGGTAGCATTTTGGGGCCAGATTTGTTAAGATACAGCCCCTCCTGAGGTCTCCGGAGGCAATGTAATCTATTAAAAGCCTTTTGCTCAAGGCTGTGTGTACTGACACAGTCTACGCTTGAATTTGCAAGGGATTATCCAGTTAATTTTACTCAAAATTATGTAGGGAGCTAAACTCATCCCTCTTAGAATTTCGGTGCTTATGTCTTGGGCCAGAGTTTATAATCTGCTACAGATCAGATTTTTAACAACAGGCATTTTTCTTGTGGAATTACACATGTATTTCATTCAGATGCAAACCAACTCAAATACCAGTTGGTAAACAGTCTGCACGGTTAGCAAGATCTTAAAAAGATTATTTCATTAACCATGCAATCATCCTCACTCGCAAACACTTCTCTGCCCCATCATCAAAGACTACTATATTTTATCTCACGGTAGTATGATCACACGTGTTGTACAACTGCCCAGTAAGATAAATGTCTCATTCCTGAGCGTAATCAAGAGGGAACAGCCATTGTTTACCCCTCAGCTGCTGCTCAAATACATACTGTCATCTGTCGTGATTTGCAACAGAACAACCTTGCACCAGAACCAAGAGGGAAATATCTCTGGGATGTTTTGCAATTACCTCACTCTGTAGTTTGTATGCATTCTTGGCACACCGCAATCTCACATCATCAGTCAAAGAAGTGTACTGGTGTAGCAGCTGCCTGTATTCTTGTTCACTGACCAAAGACTGGGCTTTCCTGGCATGTACCAAGTTTATCATATCCAGTGGCAGGTGGAAGTGAGACTTTGTATCCTCAAAACCTTGCTTATATTTCACCTATCAAATTAAAAACAGATCACACAGATATCACAATATCGTAATTAGAATTCAGGTTTTGATCAGAAGAGACATGCTCCATATTTCTTCCATTTTCCATTAGAAATTATTCTTTTTAAAATAAGTTCCCTAACTTGTTTAACTATCTGTGCATGATCAATACTTATAAATAGAATATACGGCAGCCTATTCATCATCAAAATAGTAACCATCTACTTATATTCAATTATGCTGAGATACTATTTATAATTTGTTTGTTAAAACTGGATACATTGAATCAATAAAATTACCAAACTGAGAAATGAATTCTTAATTTGCTGCATTTCTAGAAAGCACAACAAAAAGGTGAAGCTACTGCCTGAGCATAAAATGCAAATGGCATATTTACATTAGTACAAATCACCACTCAAAATATTTGTTGGTCTCTATTGATTTGGCCAATTCAATTTCATAGTTTTAAATGTTATTTTTAGTGCTGTTTGTTTGGTTTTTTCCACTTCTTGTCTCCATCCAGGGGAAAAAAAAAAGTGTAGAAATCTTCAAAGAACTTTTTTATGTGACTTTTCCCTATCAGATTACGCAAATTTCAGATCTTCAGGCTGTTCATCCAGCTAAGGAACATCCAGAGTTACTGATGATCATCCAACCGATTTAGAGTAACCCGATGCATGAATTCTTCAGACACTTACTGTATCAGTCTAAGCGTACCATCACACAAGAAAGAATCCCAGTACAAGTCCAGCACTCACTGAAATCCATGAACGCTCTCCCACAATCAGGCTTGTTATGAACAGTTTTGGTAAGAAGATAAATAGTTCTTAGAATATATGTGTGCCTAAAGTCAGGCAGATATTTCACTGCTTTCCGGATCAAGCCACAGCGTTCAACGTGCACTGAACAGTTATAATTCTCTTAGACAATGAACAAATGATGTGATTCCTAGCATATCCCAAGACCAAGTGGGAACCATTCTCCAATTAAAAAAGTCCAACCTGAAATTCTATCAACTCATTCATCCTTTAACCTTTCAGGAAAACAGTAAATTGAAAATAACCACTGAATAACTTTGTACCTCTACCAAATTTAATTTACTTCTGTACAAAGACCACTTCTAATTCTCAGTTAGACCTGCCTCTGAGTGATACCTCTGCAGAGTGAAATGCTCCATGCTAGGCAACAGTGGTACACAGCAGGGAACTGTGCAAGAATGCACAGCTTTTCTTTTCTTGTCAAATTAATGTTACTGTAAGCAATGTAAAAGAATGGCAAGAATACCATAATTATATCGAAATAGCTGGAAGGTGGGAGAGAAAACCCTAAGTTTTTAATAGTATGCTATTCCACACTTAAGTGCATCTTCCAGGAGGAACTGCTCACTGTTGGGAAACCAATTCCAAAATGCCCACATCTCCTTTTTTGTACTTACATCACTCTGCAGTGCTGCTGCATGGACTGAATGAGCAATATGAATATCACCATCCAGGCCATGTGAGCCAACCATCTGTCCTTTCATTTTCTGAAATGCCTCCTTATACTTGTACTAAAAAGGAAATAAGAATAGAAATGTGAATAGAAGTAAGTATTAGTCAGATTGTTAAAACCTGAATAAAAGAGGTTTCATATTACAGAACGAGAGCTATGGACAATAAATTGTGGCTATACTCAGTATGATAATAAATCTGAATGAACCTCTAGTGGATACTAGGAAGATCTCACCTGTTCAAACATTTTAATATTTTGTCCTGTTTAGAGAAAACCCCTCAAAAATACACCAATGAACATTTACAAATAGCTTGGTTTAGTCCCTGCTATTACACTGGTGGTGGAAGACCAGAACCTAGTGCAGGTGCTCAGAATCAGCCTCTAAGAAGCCTTCCTCCACCAGCTCTCTAGCAAACTCAGAACAACAGTCTCTTATGCTTGAAATGAATCTGTATATCTCTACAACCTTTAAAGGACACCAAGAGAAACCCTGAAGGGCAGAATGTCCTGAATAAGCTTTCTCTTCCAAAGCCAGCCTAGCTAAGTGGCTGGCAGCTCCTGAACGATCCTTGTGATTGCCCAGTTGCTACAGCAGGTAAGTTGATCAACTTTGCTAGTGGATGTTTTCTTTCGCAAACCTCCTTTTGCTTAGTTACCAATAACACTTCATTGTGGCCGTACCTCCAAAAGCACAGCCAACTAGACTGAGGCCAGATGTCTCCCAGATACAGAGTTGGCCAGACAGGCTGTTTCCATCAAGAGTCACTCAGCAGAGCAGAAACGGTCTGGAGTGACTGACATATTCTACTGGACAATATCAGCAATAAGTTCACGTACATCACTTATGATTTTACCCGAAGCCTTTGCTGCCTGGAAGGGAATGGCATCTAGTTTCAGCTGATAGCCACCGTCTTTCATCTTTCCCCAGGACTCTTTATAGCGAATCTAGGAAACATGGATCAGGAATAAAGCAGAGTGCTGTTCAGAGGGCTGACACTGCAGCATTATTGCTAGCATAGCAATGTAACCACATCAGTTTCGTTCTGTTCTAATGCAGAGAGCTAACAGAAATGAAACTATCAATACACAACACGAATAATCATATTGCAAATGTCCATTATAAAAATGTATTTGTTCATCTTTAATCTTTCTAACTTAGGAGAAGTTTGATAAGAAGTTTGATTTCTCATATTACTTCAGAAATATTTAGACCATAGAATTACCATATTCTGGGGAAAAGAAAGAAATTCAGTATGATTTCCTGTGTAGGACAAATAGCAAAGCACTATCAATTTTGTCACTTTCCTTTAAAACATTAAAGGTCAGATATATACCTCACTGATATTCATAGCATTTAATCTGGCCTGAAGGATTTCAGGAAGATCTGTTGTTGGTGTATACTGATGCTTTACACTCTCTCCATGCTCTTTGTACAGCCTCTGCAAATAGAGATGAATTTCAGTAGCAAGTATTCACTACACATTCAATCACCAGTTCAGACAAAAACGTTAACAAATAGGTTTATGGAAAGCAAAAACTACACAAAAGTGACAGCAGCATTAATAAATACAGGTAATTGTATCAGTCAAAAAGTATTCAAAAAGCTTTGGGCGTCTGATACATCTATTGGCCAGAGTATGCTAGAGAGAAACTCCTTGAAGTTTTGAATATATAAATCAGCGTATATGAAAATGCAGATATTTTAATATTAATTTGATAAGACTTCCAACATAAGTGAATAGGGAGAGGGAGAATAAACAGCATTTATTAAGGATGTGCAGCCATGAGTCGCCCACTAACACTCTGAAATTCTGCAGAAATCTAGGTAGTTAAGTTCCCAAACACATCTCTCCAAAGTTGTTCATTTTTAGCAGATAAATATGACGGTAACTATCTGTGCAATGACTTCAGATTTATTTCCAGAGCTATTTGCAAGGGGGTGCTCAATAGTCAATGGAAAGAGATATGAAAAAACCCTCAGAAGGTGACTGATTCCGTCATAAAACAGGTGTCTATGCGGGCTACTCATAACAGTCCTTGGAGGAAGAATATAGGGTTGGACCAGGACCAGCTAACTTCTGGATGTCTGCAGACAGATAAGAGGAGTTCTAGACAGTTAACTGGAACTTCCCCTACCATGGCTATGCAAAGTTCACCTCTTTCACACTATTTTTCTTTCCTAGTTTAGTTTCTTCTTACACTGAATCCATAATTTTCAGATCAGTAGATAGCCATCATTTTTTTTTGGCCTGAGATATGACCCATGTCTTGACCACTCGACTTGCCTTTCTCAGGCTATTCTTTCTATGTGAGGGTTTGAGACCCTCTAGATTAGAATGAACCTCTCTGTTTCACCTTGCTGCTACTTTCTTTAGCAAGCAGGCCCATTTGTACTGCAGCTCCGTAAGAGGAAAATTAATGAGAATTCCCTGTGTTAAGAAGTAGAGCAGCAGACTGATTTTGACTGTGGCTCAGTGGAACAAAATGACTTATATTTATCCTGCCTGAGATGTAAGCCTTTTGGATCTTATTAATTAAACCAAAGGCATAGACACTATAAGTATTAAAATAGCATGTGTTTTACATGAAGCCTTTCATCTTCTTCTTCACTTTAAAAATATCTATTTTCACAATACAACATCCTCTCATGTTTGAAACTTGTCTTTTTTGAGTGACTTTTGCTTATTATTCACTTCTGTATTATCCCAGTTAAGTCTACAATATTTTTAAATCGCTCTTCTATTAAAAATAAACATGTTTAAACACCAAACAGCCTCAATTCTTCCCTTTAAGATTTCCCCTCCTGGATTTCTCTCTCAGCAGGATGACAGCTTGAAATAATTTATTTTTTCTTCCTTGTCATGCTGCCTTACATTTTGTTTCCAAAGAATATGCAGAAACTGAAATTTGAAAAATGAGTTTGAAAAGGGGAAAGAACCCCAAAAGTGTTTTTCCTCAATGAATTTCAAAAGGCCAAAAGTCTCTAAAGGTCAAAGGTCAGTTTTACTCCTAGGTTTTACTTCTGAAATAAAAATTGGCCTGAAAGCCCTTTTTATATGAAACTCCTATTCACTTCAGTGGGATCTCTATGACTTCCCATCCCAAGTTAGAAACATGCTCATTGTGAGATGCACCACACCAGAACACAGAAGTTTCATGGTTCCCAAGGATAATCTCAGAGAAAGAGAGAGAAAGCCAGTGCTTCAATCAGGTCGTTCAAAGAGGATACCACTCTTATAATCATAATGTATATACATTATAACTTACATCCACAGCCTGGTTATAACTAATTCTAGCCTGGATCATCTCAGGAGTGTCTTTAATACTGGTAAACTTCAAAGCATATGGATGCTGACGGTACTTCTTCTGTTGAGCAGAAAAAGATCAAAGCTGTGAATTTTGTGCTGCTCTTTCATGCTATTTGAAAGAGAAAAATCATAGGTTGCTGGAGATTAGAGTGAATTTGTGAACATAATTATTATTCCTCTTTCCTCATCTTATGTCCTAGGTACTTTCAGATTAATATTTGTTTCAATTTAACAATAACCTTTTGCTGATTAATATTAAAGTATTTCTCCCTCAATATAAGGAAAACATTTCAAAATCAGATTCTGCCTACCTAAATACTCCAGGACTCAGGATTTGAAAATCTTTTTCAGATTACTTCAAATACAGTATGACTGATTATATTTTTTATTTATACTTTCTTTAAGCAAGACATGATACACAATTGTAGTGTGTTAATAATGGCAACCATTAAACTTCTTATTTCAGGGTTTAGGATTCCTCCTAACACTTATAGCAAATCTGTGCAGCTATTAACACTTTGCCCAATTGCTATGGTAATCTTCTAGATAATATTAATATTGCTTGCTTGAAAGGATCCATAGTAGCTTCTGAGAAATCTTGTTATATATACAAAATTAAGATGAAGGCAGTTTGATGGCAAAATGACACTTTTTCCGTATGGGCCAGGTCACTAAAAGCCTCCCTTCCTGCATGAGGTGTCCTATACCCATTAATACTCTTCTCTCTTCTACAAATAGTACGTACTAAATTTTCCCCATGCCTGCGATGAACTCCCAAGTCAATAAGCATGTTCATGGTTCTTCTGGAAACTGTTTGTATCTCAGTGTTCCAGTCTAAAGGCACGCAATTGTCCTTTAAATTGAGCTGTGATCCACAGAAGTTTATTTGAGGCAACATCTTGATTCTTTGGAGACTCCAAATACGGACGTAAAATGCGTTAACTCTTTGAAGGTGTTACAAGCTTATGAGCAATGTTTTGGTTTCAGAAAGAAATCCCTTAAAAATGAGCAATCTTATTGAGTTTAACTGGGGATAAAAGTGGTTTACACTTTGTCCTGATCAGTTGCAGAGACAAGTAAGAGTTGACCAGAACATGTCTACATAAAATTCCTAAAAATTATATTCTGGCAATTGCTCTTTAGAAGTATTACAAGGGCTAGTCATTCTGTGTATGTAAAAATGGTGGAGGTTCATAGCCACCTAAAATTATTTAGTACTCACAAAATGTTCGGGAGGAAAAAACCTAGCAGGTCAAATTTCTACTTGACAGTTTTCCCTACCATAACATCAAAATTGTAAACTTATACAGATTCACAGTCACTACTCCAGCTGGCATTGTATTGGCTTTTATGAAGGTACCTTGCTTTACACTACCTGAGGATCTAGTTTATTTTGTCTAAAAAAATCATCCTTCTTCATTGTAGATGATTACATGGGAAAAAATAGTGTTAGTAATCAGGCACTTGTGAAAGGATGACCATATTTTTCTAGAGACACTACACCAGCGGTTACGCTGTTATTCTCATTGAGTGAATGGACAGACGATTCCTGCATCACCAGTGGTTATCTAAAAAAAAATCACAGTATTCAGTCTCCTACTGCAGCAGATTTGGCCAGTAGGACTGCCTCTGAAATAACAGGAACAGAATACTGTGAAGCTTTTAACCATTTCCACCAGAACCTCCTTTGAAGGTTTCATGGGACTGGCACAAAGGATTCTAGAGTTCGTCTTTTCATGTAAGTGATACTGCTTATAGTAAGAAATAAGGATGAAAACTACTTGGGCCGATAGCTAGCTACAGACAGAGGTATCTATATGAATTTCAATAGCTAACGTGAATATATATGAAAAAGGAGCAAGGAGGAACGTGTATCTGTTACAAAAGAAGGTTCTGGGTCCAATGACCGCATCTTTTCATCATCTCTCCTGTTTTGCTTCATTAAAAAGGTAGGCTAGTGGGTAGCAATTGAGCTCTGTTTGATTGCCATTATTATTCATAATATCATTTGTCACCTACTTTGTTTTTGCAAAGGCTATATGGACTCCTACTGGTGTGTGTTTGGTATCTGGTTTCCCTCTAATTACCAGTCCTATCCCTGGTTTTGAGGGCTTTCATGTGGTATGCCTTTTTCTTTCCCCTTTGAGTGGAAATTATTTTAATTTTATACAGACATTTTGCACGCATTATGCAGCAAATTCTGTTACATGCTGTCATGAAATCTCACCTCACTAATGAGTTCTCCTGCCTTCTTAGCCTGCTCCACATTTAATGACCCAGTGGCTATCCATCCAACTCCTTTCATCCAGTTCAGATCTGCTCTATATCGGTTCTGACAAAGAAAAAAAAAGTCCTATTGTTGGTGTTCATACACTTAAAATGCCATTAAAGGATTCAGACATCTTAGGAACAACAACCAAGTCAAAT
This sequence comes from Psophia crepitans, assembly GCA_013399095.1. Lineage (NCBI taxonomy): Eukaryota > Metazoa > Chordata > Aves > Gruiformes > Psophiidae > Psophia > Psophia crepitans. The sequence goes on along the minus strand of VWZZ01008415.1, from coordinate 9,329 downwards.
TAATGCCTGCTTTTGTTTTATTCACTATTGCACAGTTGCAAGGAGAGCAAAAAAATTACAGAATGAAATACAAGTGTCAGGACTCACCAGCACTTGTGCAATATGCTGTGCAAGGTAATTTTTAGAAGTGGTCTACACCTTACCATCATTTGTAATTTTTACTCTAACGTGGCAAAAAACTTCAGTTTTATTGTAAACAGTGCACTGTTTGAAAGATCATTAATGATTTCTAGTGATAAGAAAATGATACTTAGCATTTCCCAACCCCTGTCCTTTTGTTACACTGGAGGGAAAGCATTTTATTTTGTTTTTTCCAGGCCTCTTTGAAGAGGAAGAGTACATGAGTACTTCTTACTTTCCTCACACAATCTCTCCTACCAACACTCTACTGAATTCCAAAAGCTTATACAAGCACTACGGATGGGTTTCTCAAAGAAGCCAGAAGGCTTTCAGCACCTATACTTCAACAAGACCTGTACACATGACTATCTTAGTCTCCCTGAAAAGTTCTGACTTAGAATCTCAGAACAGAAAGTCTGACTTACAGTAACTATTTACAGTATCAGACAGTTCATCTGATGCTTACAGCTGAACATGTGGTCTCCATATGGAAATTTATCACCAATTTTATCACCATAAATTCTTTAACCTCCTTTCACGTTAGCTAAAAAAAAATTTGTACATCATAGATGAATCTTAGTTTTTTATTAATATATTGAAGCAGGCTTTGAAGAAGCCACGCTCAAACAGGATTATAACTCCCCCAAAAATACTACACATCTTAAATTTATCTCTTGCGCAAATAAGTGGTTAATATTTATTATTTTAACACTAAATGTTTAAGAGTTGAAAAATTAGATGCATAAATATGTCATGGCATTAAAAAGCATAAACATCTGAAGAAACTGAGCCCTAAGCACTTGAAGGGGTTGAATGAATGGGTGTTGAAATACATTAAGCTCTAGACTTACATCACTCTGCAATCCGTAAGCCCACTTGGCCCATGCCACTTTCATGTCAGTAGGTAGGACTGTGTAGTGATGGAGAGCTGTCTTGTATCCTCTATCCGTGGCCAAATTCTGAGCCTTTTTGGCATGGACAAGGTTAACCATATCCATGGAGACCTGGAACTGATTCTTCATGTCCTCAAATGCCTTCTTGTACTCCAGATCACTCTGCAACTTTGACATTTGAAGGGAATGAGCCATCTGTGAATCTTCCTCCACAGCTTTTACTCCAATCAGCTTACCCTTCATCTTCTCATAACTTTCCTTATATTTAATCTGTGAAGAAAAAAAATAAACCACAAGTAAATGATCTAAGCTGCTAAACTGACAGCTCTGCTGGTAGTAAAGCAATGGTCTTTCGGTGTTGTGACATGCTTAGTCTTTGATACAAGCAAGAAATTTATGAAAGAGAACTGGAATGCCTAGAAATTAGTAAGTGCTTATAAAGAATAAAACTTTTCTCAATAATAATATGTTTACAAAAAGGTGTAAGAAATCTTTTCTTTCTGGTTCTCTATAGGAAAAACATCGTTTAAGCACTGAGGTCAGAAGGTTCTTTGAAGAATTTTCTGGCCAGGCCTAGATGTATTAAGTTACGATGTTTCACAGGAGTTTTCCCCTTCGTTTTGTGTTCTAAAATTCACCCTCAAGTCAAAACGAGAATAGAAAAACAATCAGCATGTGGGGACAAACTCTGAATTGCTTAGAGCAAACCTGCTGACTAATTACAGAATGCCAATCACCCAGACAACTTCTGTGTTTTGCCTTAGCACGAATCCAGTGAGGGTGGTTCAGGGCACTGAGACATATGTGACTTGTCCTCAACACTCTGCTAGCAACCTGGATTGTCAGCTGTTCTAAGAATAAAGAAGGCTGATGGAGTCCATACTCACATCACTTGCCAAATCCCTCTTTGCCTTAGCTGTCAAGAATGACAAAGCATCCAGACGAAGCACAAATCCTTTTTCCTTCTGCTTCTCCCAGCTACTCTTGTAGAGTTTCTAAAGAGATGACAATAACACAGTCTCTTTATTATTATCAATATATTCTATTTGTTTTATAGTCACAGTGAAAGCTCTCAAGTAACATCAGACCAGTACACACTCCATGCCCAGTAACCATATGTGACAGGATCAGATCGTGGTGTCTGCACTTACATACTGTAACTGTGGATACTGTAACCCCATTATCTCACTGGTTCCACTCATCTGGAAGCATGTAGAAAATACACAGCTTCAAACTCTAAAAGTGACAAGTCTTCAGAACAGCAGATGTGCCTAGTATTTAACTATGAGCAAGTAATTAAATTTAGATATAAAGTTTTTACATCTAAAACATTTGGACCTTCTCAGAGAAGTAACTTAACTTTTACCTACAGAACAAACATTTCAACAGCAGCTGTAACTGTTCACAGGAGTGAGGGAATCCAAACCTCTGCCTCACACAGTACCTCACTGATATTGGCAGCATTTGCTCTGGCCAGCATGAAGACAGGATCATCTTTGCTGATGGTGTACTGATGAAGAAACTGCTCTTTTCCGGACCTGTAGGCAACCTGTCCACAAAAAGCAAAGCATGGTTAACATGCAGCAGTCCGTGTCTAACGGTGAAGGACTGCTGATTAAAACAACCCAAATATTCAAGGATTTGTTAGGGTTAATTTATTTGGTGAATGAGTCTTTAGCACCACGACTTTTTTTGCCATACCTGAATTCAAAAGCTGACCCACAGAGTCAGGTGGACCAAATTACTCATGGTTAAATTTTCGGAAAGCAGTGAAAAAACATACATATTGGGATCCTTTAATTCTCTTTCCTAAAGTTATCTACTTAACTGGCTATAAAGCTGACATTAACTCATACTCAGTACAAAATATATGAAAGAATATATTTCATCCAATATTAAACTGCTGCTACTTTTTAGGTGGAATGAAAGTCTTTAATAGGACATAGAAATAGTGAACTTTAGGCATGAAATGAAGAAAACTAAGCAATTGGATCTGCAAAGAAAATTTGTGACCTAAATGTAATTGCTGACATAATACTCCAGTGAGGACTAACATTCCAACTTTAAATGAAAATTTACAGGACCTTTTATGATCCAAGTAGCAAACATCTCCATTATATATCCCAGGGCAATGTACACAGAGAAGTGAACCGCTCTGTTTCAGAAGCCCATAAAGTTGTTGGAGAAGCTGTTGAAAAGCTATGAAAAGATGTCCCATTTCACAAAGTTTTATATTTCTTACATCTCACTGAAAAAGAACCCCCTACTATAAAGCTCTAAATCTACGGTTACTATTCTGACTTTAACACGTATATGGGAAGACAGCATTGTCCAGTACATAGGGGATAAGCAACAGGAGTTGGGAGACCAGCGTTCTCCTCTGATTCAATCTAGTGTCATCTTTGAGATACACAACATTCAGTCAAGTAAGTGCCAGGTTTTTATTGACAAAGTGCGGCAAAAAAAGGAAACGTGGTAGTTGCCTGAAAAAGATCAATCAAGAAGCAATAATGCTTCATTCACATAACAACTGAGAAGCTGACAGTATGTTCAGTGCAAGGCACAACATACTAAAAGTAATTAAAAAAAAAAAGTTTGCCAAGTCACTACTGTTCCAAAATTAGTTGGTCAGCAATTTTAACAAGTTTGTCTTTTTTTTGAAACTTAAAAGTGAGTTGCTGTCACCTAAGACCTGCCAAGGAGTTCTCAGATACCATCTGCCAGGGTCACGCAGCCGAAAGGAAGAACAGGGAGCAGTGTGAAGGCACTCAGTTTGGGAAAACATGCCTATTTTATCATTTTACTGAGTACCTTAACAGCAGCAGCTGAAGAACATGTGGTCTAACAGGGCTGATATAGCTTTAAGTAGTTTGCCAGGGCCCTCAGTGGAGAGAAACATAGAACCTGGGGTGGATGTGTAACAGTCTCTGTGCTAATGTCTACCTTGCTTGGCAGCACTGCCTGAGGATCAGCTGGGAATGCTGCGTTTTCCCTCCAGCTTACTTCCTCGCTTTTATTACCTTGTAGATAACCACTTTTCAGGCAGATGACATTAATGTCTCAGGAATACTCAGGTATCCACTCATGAACACATTTCAGCCATACGTGAATCCAGCCTGCACCACCCACAAGTTTGTCACCAAGACTGTCTTGCAGAGGCATCCTGCCCTCTCTCTGATCTTTTACTCCATTTATAAGAAGCCACTTGCATATTTCCGTTCCTATTGGGGTTTGATTTTTGCTGTTGTTGTTCTAGTTCAGAGAATTCAATGAGAGAATTCATGAAAGAAACAACTAAAATTCCATAGAAATAAATCTTGAGAAATTTCATATATTGAAAGGCTTCATGACCAGGTTCTCTTTCACCATCACGTTAACATACACACCTCTGGAATGACCATGTTATGAGTAAGCTACTTGCAAAGAGACAAATTCAGTCAAGGACTCACATCACTTTGCAGTTCCTGGCTTTTCTTGGCATGCTTGATCTGAGAACTGTCCGCCACACTGGTGAACTTCAGAGCATCAGCCTTCTGTCTGTACTTTTTCTACATCAAATTAAAGCAGGTTACACAAAAGTTTCCACAACATTTACCTTCCCCAAAAGATGTAGTGCTTTCAAAAAGTATATGACTGATAAAGACAAAAGTACTCTATAAATTCCCAAATCATTTTTAGCATGGGTATCAACAAAATAAGCTTCCAAATACTACCCAATGTTAGTATTTTCTGCTGGGAGGACCCCAGTGGTGAGGAGAGTACTGCAAGTATAAGCCAAAGGCATTGTTGCTGACACTGCAAGCATGGATACTCTTTGGTGCCAGATGTACTAGCCACATATCTTATAAGACCTAGGTTGCACACCAACCAGGGAGTGTCCTTCACAAACTGGGTGTGACTTAAATCAGGACCCAAGAGAGTTCATGAACTACACAGCCAATGTCACTATCTCGTTTTCTTACATGAGACTTCCCAAGCAAACGCATGTGCTGTTCAAATCACTGAACATATGTTACTGAAATATTTTAAAATTATTAAGATATTTCTAAATTATCAATTAAATTAGAACAAGCAATTTCAGTGTCCTGAAAGTAACTCAAATTCAAAATCTTCTGCACCATCTCCTGATTTATTCAAAGCAGAGCTCAGCATAGACACTGCAGTCAAGCTTCCCTAGGAGCAACAGCTATGAGAGCCCTCCACACGGCTCAAGTCTTGGATGTGGGAAAAACCATCAAGCCCCATTCATCCTCTGGTACCAGTACTTATATAAAATCTATTTGAACTGACAAATTTGCATAGGGTCTAACATTTCTAGTTTGGTAAACAAGACTGCCCTTAGTTTTATTCCATCTTACTTTTTATTTTACATCTGAAACACACCGAAGTGAATGGAAAACTTCCATTGACTTCATCAGGCTTTGGATCAGGCCTGTTTGGAATCAATGTCTCTCCCTAAGCCTTTTGCATCACTTATTTTAGAGAAAACTAAGCATCTCTTTTTATCTTTTAGATAGTACAAGGACATGCAGCACTCTGTTTCAAGACCACCACATGATAGAGGAGGCCAAGCAAACACTTCTTGTGTACTTTAGCTGAATTCTTACTCTAACAGTTCAACCATGAAGTGGGGCATTCCACCTAGGAAGGATGTAAATGCATTTTTTTCATTATCTAGCATTTCAGGAAAGAAATCCTTCTGTTTGAACTGATGGGTGAACAGATCAGTTTACACTGTGTCTCTGCTGGGGGAACACAAAATAGAAGTTAAACAAGCATGCAGCACTTCAAAGAGGTGCTCATCGCTTTATTTTAGGCACCTGGAAGGGAGGGAGGCAGATTAAAACCAGCATGTTTTGTCACATTGCATGGAACACAACGTAGTGACATTCTGCAAAGAAATGACAAAATGCCAGGCTCTGTATGGCAATAGAGATCTCTCAAATAATATCCACCAATCTCCAGTATAAGTGACTGTCAGCCATCTTATGGCCTTACACAGCACTGGATTGAAAAGGCAGATCATTATGGATTAAATAGTTGTGGAAGTGATTATTACTACAGTATACCACAGCAGCAGATGTCAGTGTATCTCTAGCAAGACACCGGATCTGAGAGTACCTGCTCTTCTTTTGTTCCTAAGATGTATTTTTTCTCCTTGCAGGAGCAGTGAGAGGATGTCAGAGACCCAAAGTATCAGAGTGTGATCTCCAGTAACTAGCTGGCTTCTGTTCCTTCCTCCAGCACTAAGTGGGATTTTATCCTTCTTGTCAAACTTCCCCTAATTTACTCTTCTATCTGTCCTCTAGTTTTCCTAGCACTAGTGAGACAAACCAACCGTAACTAAGCAGCTGAGGAAGTGTATTTCCATAAGGTTAATGGCAGTGTGAAACCATGAATTAATCTGGGGAAAGAAGTGAAAAGCAGCACAAACTGAAGGTGCCAGTAAAGTCACAGTCCTTATTTGCAGCAGCGAAAGGAAATTTCCAAACATGGCTAATTAGTATCTAATTTTTCAGCACTGTTCCGTAAAACTGTATGCACTTCATGTAGTATGTACCACAGGAATTTCTGATTCCTTTCAATGCTACTCTGCAAAATGGGCAGATGAGTGAAAAGAGGTGGAAGCAGAAGGGACTTCTGCTTCACAAACTTGACAGATAATTAGATAATCATAATGGAAACACATCTTCTAACTTCTAACCCAGGATTTCCTAAACTATAGGAATACTAAACTATAGTACAAAGACTAGACAATGTCCTTCAGTTCTTCCATTTCTCAGATTTTCTCTATTAGGAATTTCATACCCATGTGCATAAGCCTTTGAATAAACCACAGACAGAAGTCTGACTACTTTACTTACCTCACTGATCAAATCTCCTGCCTTTTTGGCTTGTTGTATATTAAGACTTCCTTCTGTGATACATCCAGCTCCTTTCATCCACATCAGATCTGCCCTATAGCGAAGCTGTAGAGGAAAATGACATTTATTGGCATGGGGAACACAGATACAGTTAAGCTGAGTGTATATCATCTTACATCACTCTGAAGACCATAGGCCTTCTTTGCCCATTTGGTCTTCATATCTTCTGGAACCACTGTGTATTCATGGAGTCTCCTTCTATAATCTAAGTCACTAGCAAGCGCCTGGGCCTTCTTAGCATGTCTCAGGTTTAACATATCCATAGGCAGATGGAAATGTGTCTTACTCTCCTCAAAACCTTTTTTGTAGGCAATCTAGAAATAGAAAGAATGAAAATAAGTTGTCTATATCAGTGTATTGCAAAGCCAAAATGATCTTAAATCTCCACTCCTGTGGGGAGAGAAACACCTTATTTATTACAGAACATCTACTTTTAAACATACTTCTATATGCTTGAAAGTTTTATGTAGAAGTGTTTACATTGGGGTTTTAACCTGCTCCAAAAAAGGGACACCATCGACCCAAACTTCCCTATGAGAACAAAAATACTGTGCAATCATTGCAGATTAACAGACTGAGGAAGGAAACCAATTTTTCTTAAACACTTCCAAGAATTACTTCTAGTGAAAGCAGTAACAGTGGTAGATTGCATAGTGTTGCTGAAAGATTCATAATTATGAAAACCACCTTGTGAGTAAGAGAAATAAATAATTTACCTCACTACTCATCTTGGCCACCTGCAGAGAGTGCAAAAGTCTTGAATCTTTGCTTCCAATTGCTTTTCCTTTTGTTTTTTCATATTCTTCTTTATATTTAATCTGTGAAAAAAACAGTTTAAGTCAAAGAACATTTCCAATTATCCTAGAGATAAGCAATATGTTTTCCACTGATGATTTGGACGATCAAAATTTAGAAGTGCTTAGTCTGACTCTCACTTTGTCACTTCAGATTTCCCAATTTTCTCAAAAATTCCCAAAAATGCAAGGTTGGTTTCAAATATTTTGCCTTTAACCTCATTCTTTAAGGCTCACTCCTCTGAGGTTATGCTTATAAACTTAAAGTCTTCTGATTAGCTAAATTATCTAGTTCTTAAAGCAAAAGATAAAAAAATCAATCCTATAAAAACTAAGCAAGGAATTCAAGATTTGATTTTTTTAATGAGGTGGGATTTTGGAATCACCAGCGTTGCTGAACATTTGCCAGCTGCAGGAAAAGTTTCTTCCTTTTTTGCCTCTCCACAGGCTAAGAATCATGCGATAAGTTGTTTAAAAAGGGTCTGTTCGGAAATTTTTTTATATACATGTGTTTATGTTAAAGAAGCAGACTAAAGAAATAAGCATTCTCTTAGTAATGAGTGCTAACACCATTTTTTAGGCTATAAACAATTCAAACCACTGAATTTTACTATGGGAGGATTAAGCCATTGTTATTTTGCAAATTTTGGTTGTTTCTGTACACTTGGATTTAAAAAGATAATGTTCAGAAAGTGAAGTTTCATAGCAGAGTCTGAGAAAGCTTCCAACTGTTCATAAGCCATTGAGAAAGATGAACAGCCAAACATAGGACTTAAAAATCCCATGAAGTGAGCTAAGCTTTATTTCCCTATGCTATAGCAACTTATATAAAGAATAATTCCGAGGTAATTAAATATAACATACATCGCTGGCAAGATCCCTTGAAGCTTTGGCAGCAAGTAAAGGCAGAGAATCAAGTTTCATTTCAAAGCCCTGGCCCTTACTTTTCTCCCAGCCTTCTTTGTACTTAACCTGAGAAAGAAAAAACAGCAACATATCACTAACACATAAACACACAAGATCTTCAAATGAACATGAAAATTACTAAGAGCAAAACAGAAGCATAAATATGCTCAGCCCACAAACTGGAACCTTATCATAGAATCATAGAATCATTAAGGTTGGAAGAGACCTCCAGGATCATCCAGTCCAAACATCCACCCACCACCCATTACCCACTAAACCATGTCCTTAAGTACCACATCCAACCTTTCCTTAAACACCCGCAGGGACGGTGACTCCACCACCTCCCTGGGCAACCTGTTCCAATGCCCGACCACACTTTCCGAGAAGAAATTTCTCCTCATCTCCAGCCTGAACCTTCCCTGGCGCAACTTGCAGCCGTTCCCCCTTGTCCTGTCACTAGTTATCTGCGAGAAGAGGCTGAGCCCCAGCTCGTCACAGCTTCCTTTCGGGTAGTTGTAGAAGGCAATAAGGTCTCCTTCTTAAGTCACAGTTAATTATCATTTTGAGCTAATTAATTGGCCAGGATTTTGTCAAGAATTTTATTCTTGGCATTTACAGGCACTTTAAATCCCAGAACGTGCAGCAATAGCTCTCAATTTTAAACAGGGCGGGGGGGTGGGGGGTGGGGAGAG
>VWZZ01008414.1:460432-470785 GCA_013399095.1 Psophia crepitans | reverse complement strand
TCCACTTGCCACACACCACCCCGGGGCCCCCTCGCCCCGGCGCTGGCGGGCAGCGGAGGCCGGGGCCGCCTCGCTTTTCCCAAAGGGACTTTTCTGGCCCCGGCCCGGCCCGGCCCGGCCCCGCACGCCGCAGCCCCCCGGGGCCGCCCCGCAGCCGCCGGCTCTCCAGCCAGACCGTAAGGGCTTGTCGCTGTCACTCAAGCCGCAGCCTTCCCCGCCTCCCTCATTAAGAAGGTAAACAATGAAAAGCAGGAGCAGTAGATGATGAGGGAGATAGCAGGACAAATGAGGAGCGGGAGGGACAGAGGACGCCGGCTCAAAAAAAAAAAAAAAGGAAAAAAAAAAAAAAAAAGGCACCGAGAGAAGCCATCGCCACCGGCCCGGCGGTGTCGTCCTCCTCCTCCTCTTCCTCCTCCTCCCCGGCCGCGCTTCCCGAAGGCGAAGGGAGAGCGGGCGCAGTGCTCTTGGCTTTCTCCCCGCGCTCTCCATTGCCCTGGGCGATCCCGTTAAAACTCACACGGCTGGTGCTCATTCAGATAACCCGAACAATGCTCGCCACCGGTTACCATGTGAATCTTCACAAACCCCGCAAGAATGCGGTGGTTCAAATCCCCCTGACCCCCCTCCAAAGCCAAATTTATTCAAGACAGCAAACTGCTCAGAAGCTTTATGAAAGCAAGTGGTGCTAGAGGGAATTCAGCCTTGTATTTACAAATTAAAAATTAGATGCATCATCATGCCATAAAGGTTGGAAGACCGGCAGAAAGGCAGGAATGTGTAACCGCTTTCATCGCGCCCTCGCCCTCCGCCTGGGCGCACGGGCCCACAAGCGAGCTGCGGGTCCACGCGCACGCAGGGAAGACCCACGCCGACACGTGTGTGCAGACACACTTGGGAGAGGCGAACGTGCAGGGCAGCGTCTCGCAAGCGAGGGGGAATGCGGTGCAGCAGCACCGGAGCCCTTCCCGGAGCATCGGCCTGGCCGGGCACTGCCAAAACTTCCCAGGAGTTCTCCTTTTCCTCTTTCTTTCTCTTTCTTTTTAAAATGTGTTGCTTCCCCTCCACCGTTGTTAAGGAAATAACTCCCAGGTGTACACAGAACTGAAGCTACCAGACAAAATTACTGGCAATGTAAGATATTTCTCCTGTGACAAAGCTGCGCTAATTTGGGGAGAAGCCTTTTAGGTGCTAATTTTCAACGTGGTCTCCCGATCCCCATCGCTGCTTGCCCTTTCGGGGAAGGCTCCTTCAGCTGAACCCGTTTAAAACACATCGCCCTGCACCTCTGGAAGTCGGAGCTCCCAAAACCGGAGGGTTTTACCCACACAAATAAGCCCCTGCACACGCAGCGCAATCTCGGCGCGACAAAACCGTCTTTCGTAGGGCAACAGCAGTGAGCCGGAGGAGAGAGACACGGCAGAGAATTTCACGGGTGTTTGCGCACCCCAGACGTGGCCCCCAACTTTCAGGTTAACTTTCCCCTCGGCTTCTGCTGATAATTGTGCTGAGACTCAGGCTCCCCTGCACATCTGGGCACGTGAAGCTCTGGATTAAAAAAAGACCTTAAACCCCTCATTTCTACCTGAACTTGAATTAATTATTTTGCAATTTGGACAGTTTTCACTAAATTAGAAAACTCTTATTTTTAAAGTTTTTTTATTTTTCTTTTTTCTTTTTTTTTTCCACCCCCTGCTCCAGTTTCAGCAGCAATTTTAGCTTTTGAAACAGCAGACATCAGTCAAAATATTTCGGTACAGATTTTGCTCAGTCCTTCACTACTATTTTTCTCTGTTAAGTCTCTTTCTAAGACCTACATTTTTTTGTTGCCCCATCTTGTAGGCCTGTGGGGTAAATAATGTCGTATCAGGATTTCATGAAAGAAAACTGTTGTTTGTTTTGTGTTTGGGGTTTTTGTTTATTTGTTTGTTCCTGCATTTGCTTATTATTTGTGTTTGAAATATGCCATGGGAAAACTGCTGGCAGAAAATATTCCCGTGCATTTTTACTTTGATTCCTAGAAAAGGAATCAGATAACCCCCCCGCCCCTTCCCAATAAATACAGTCAAGTAACAACTGGTTAAAAGAGGAACTGGTGCAAAGTGTTTAAATAATGTTTTATATGTGATTATATTGCACTTTTGTTTTAGCCAACAAAATACTGCTAGGCAGCCGTTTCGGGAAGCGCCTCCATGTTTAAAAAAGCAAGTGTGTTCAAGTTTAGTTCCTACCTGTTGTGCCTTTTAAGCTAGGATTACCTATAACACCTGTCACATATAGTTACCCAGGCTGACTGCAGCTCTGGGAAGCTACAATATGGGCTGTGATTAATTTGAAGATTTCAGAATAATACTGTTATAAAAGCTACACTCCGGACAAAAATAGGATTAAGCTCTAAGGCTGTATATGAGCTGGAAGTGTTGAAAGCTACAGCCCCCCATGCCACCGCTCACAACGGGCAGTTTAAAACGACAGAGTTTGCTAAATTCACGTTAAAGTAGAGATGTTTTCAATTATTCATCCTCATTGACTTCATATTGTCTTTTTTTTTTTCCCCCCACTGCTTAAACTGATAATTACTTTGAGCAAAACAGGCGGCTGGTTCCCATAGAAATGTTTTAATAGAAATGGTAGAAAGTTCTCGTAGTAAAACCTTCAACCTCGCCACTATAATAAATAAGCCCGGCACTTTGATGAAAATTAACACTAGTTTTGTAAAGAGCACATTGGGGGATTGCAGTCAGGTCTTATCTTTAGTTCCAGTCAACTAGCAATCCTGAAAGAGTTTGCATCATCATCAGAGCAGGCCATTTGATAGGATTCTGCTGCTGAACCTAATCAATCTATGGAATACTGTGGCTGCGCGGTGTAACAAAGCTAAAATAGATTTACAAATGGGGTTTTAGAGGATAAGCTCCTCCACAGGATTACATATTGATTTTAAATATAAAAAGCTTATCATATAAACCATAACTACAAAAATAGTGAACCTATGCATAAATCCTTTTAGAAGAGCACCCACTTCAAACTATAAGCCAAGAATAAATCAAGATGTACAAAATTCGAAAGAAGATCCATTTCTTGGGCAGAAAATGAACACACCACCCCAAGGTGTGCAAAAATGAACTTATCTTTTTTAAAGAGGCATTAAATCTTGGGGGGAAAAAAAAAAAAAAAAAAAAAGGAGCGAGAGGAAAGGTAGCTGAAAGTAAGGCATCCCGCCACTCGGCCGCGGCAAACAGCAGGCTCAGAAACGCAGCGCCTCGATTACACGAGCCGGCCGGCTCCCAGACAGACAGCCGAAACGCCTGCCCGTGTGCGCAGGTTAAAGCAAACCCAGCCACCTGTATTTCCTTCGGCCTGTTAGGCAAAGATTGCAGGCCCTTCTCGGTCGGAGCAGTCTGGGCAGTGGGAAGAGGAACACTTTCCAGCTGGAGGAAGGCAGTGCTTTAACTCTCTCCTCCTTATCTCTACGGCTAAAGAGGGGGGGGAAAGAAAGTGTGCCTTTTTTTACCACCCTCGGTCATTCATGTGTTCCACGTGAAGTGCCGTAACACTCCAAAAGGCTATTCAGCTGCGTATGCCTCCATTTTAGCGGCTGGCTAAGAGGACACTGTCTCCACATCACTGAACATTATAACGGTCAGCACCTCCAGACGCCAGCGCTGCCCACACGCTGCCTGCGCAGGCAGGGCAGGCCGGCCGCCAATAAACCGCCTTTATCTGCGATCAGCAGGCTGCTACCTTTTGCAAGGCCCTCTCTTCTCTCTTTTTTTTCCCCCCTCCCGTCACCAACTAGCTAAGAAATTGGTTGATAGATTTTTAGACAGCACAGTCACACGTGGAAAAGTTAGAGCAATTTACCAAAACAGTAATTATCACCTTTCAAAGACATTTTTTTTTTTTTAAGTTCCAGTTTGGGGGTGTGTTCTGCCTTTCTTTTAGACACACAAACCAGTCCAGTCCTGTTATATATATATATACATGTGTGTGTGTGTATATATATAATTTTTTTTCCTGCTCATGTGTTTCAGATTTGGAACGGGTGCTGGTAAAAGTGAGATCTGTCTTTTCAACTCTTTCACGCAGTCCAAGCGCTCATTAGCGATCAGCTAAATGGCCTCAGAGCAGACAGCGTCAGGCTGTTCAGACAGCCCACGCTTCTTTGGGAAAACCATATTATAAATGGTCTGGTTTTACCAGCGCTTCCCAAAAGTGCATCTTTCCACCCCAGTGTATGTCGGACACAGAAAGCGATACTGCGCTGACACACACCTCGAGAGGCGGGGTGTCACAACCGCCTATTTTGACATTTCACAGGTATTTTCTTGGGCGAGTTTCTCCTTTAATATGTTTTTTTTTAGGTAAAAACAGATAGCTGGTAAAACTTCCAGCAGACTAATAATCTTATTGAGCATTAAAATGCTGAACATAGACTACGTTGTATAAATAAAAAACAAAACCAAAATTCTCGAGCACTTACATTTTCTCCCTAAACTTTCTGGGTTTTGGCACCTTTCTCTGAATTTAGAAAAAGGAAATTTAGAAAGGACAGATTTTTGCTCAAATCAATGTGTGAATGGCATAGGCTCCTAGACATTCAAAGACTGCTGCTACAATGTTCCAAGACAGTAAAACAGACAAGAGCCAATTAAACTTTGAAATTTCAGATTTAAATCCAGTATCTTTTAGCTCCTCTCTGGTTTTAGAGTATTTTATGTTTTAAATATTTCATTAGTATGATTCCCAATTAATCTGGCTTCTTCTCAGCAGAAAGCAATGTATATATTTATGACTCAAGTTTATCCAAGACTATAGTGAACGTAGTCTTATGCAAAAAATATAACCACAGATGGAGCGATATTAAAAAGCTACCTGAAACCTGCTGCTTTTTCTTCTACAAACTTACGCTCTCTCACTGAAGTCTCCAAACTAATTAGAATTGATTTATTATGGATCAGGTACCTTATCAGGTGAAGAAAGAAATTACCATGGACAGTCAAAGGGTTGAGAGGTCAATACAGAATAGCAAAATCAATTTGCATTGATTAGACAAAAGGTCCATTTTACAGAGCCCAAAGGATTAACTTTTAAGCAAACATCTTTGAACTGTAAGACAGCATTTGTGACTGAGAGGTATAAGCAGTGCAGCATTAGAAAACACTTAAGATATTTAAATAAGAAAATAATGCAAGCAATGGTTTAAGCTATCTGGATGTTTATTTTTTATTATGAATCATCCCCAGGATTATTGTACAATTCACTTGAAAGCCCTATGGAAAGGATGCAATTGTTTCATTTATCCCGTGTGTCAATCTTCCCATGAGTTTTCATTCAGGTAAGGTGACTAAACTCGTGAGAGTTGCAGAGAAGGGAGAAAATCGGTGCAAAGGATCACACTAATCCTGGTGTTGCTTGTGATGAAATATTTACTTGGCAAACGTACTGTTTTACCACCAAAAGCGATGAGACTTTTTTTCCCCAGTGAGATACAGTTGCAAACCAGAGCTGAAACATTAAAAGGAAGGAGGCTCCCTTCTGTGGGTCACCCCTTCCATTTTCTGCAGCACCCAAAGCAGCGTGATGCTGCAGGAAACCCAGGAGAGCATTACTGCCACAAAAAGTAATAAACCCCGGACAAATATTCTTTACCTCATCGTCACTTTGTTTTCAAAGTTTATTCCAAGGAGACTATATATCTTTGTCCCATATCTTGGATTTTTCCCACCACAAATAAAACTTAAGAGTGGGATCACGGACTCTGCGTATTTGCTGTGTGCTGTCACTTGAACAGATGTAAATATCAGCATTCATTCTTAATTGGGCTTCAGAAAAGCCTCCATGTTTGGTACTTTCAGCTAGCCACCTTTGGCAGCAAGCATCTTCCTTCCCTCGGTACCCAGCATCGCTCTTACCTTCAATAGCAAGCATTGCTCTTAGCTCCCGGTTCAGCAGTTCGTAGCGCCTTTCTAGGTCATGTTCTTTTTCCCTAGGCAAGTTGCAAAAGTTCATCAATATGTTAATTACTAAATCATTAAACACTTAAAAGAACCTTTAACTTACATTGATTTTAGGACTCGTAACCGACTTTTCTCTTTAACTTTAAGCTACTCCAAACAAATGATACACAAACTTACAACCTTGCTCAGGTGGCATATTCAGTAACAGGGCCTTTTCATTTTCTATAATGTCGGCTTTAATTCCATCAGTTTTAACTCTATTGTGCTACAGGACGTAATTATTTCATATTCATCCTTGGAGCAGCTGTTGTGGAATGTCCTAAGTATAAAACATTCCCCCGGATCTAATGAACGAATTCCAGCATCAGCCTATTCAGCAAGATAATATGACACTGGAAGTATTATCCTATATACATTCTGCCCTAATGAAGAGTGAAAATTAGACATGGGATTAGAAAGCTTAGTATTTTGAAGGTAGAATCTTCTGTCAAGTTCAGACACGGTAGGAAATTCGTGAGCACAGGCTCTTCCCAGGGAAGTTTGCAGTCATCTACACTAGGTGGCATTACTGAAAGAAATATAATCCAACCGAAAGAAGCTGAGAAGCGCTGAGGGCAGAATGCCTCTAAAAACAAGCAGCATCTCCTCCCGCCCTCACCCATGCTAGCGACAAAAGTTTATTTGTGCTTACTTTGCAGTATTGCTGGTATCACCACACCACAACTGACTCCCTACCACCCTTCCAGCAGTCCAACGCTGCTGAACTAGCGATCGGATTGAGGATTTCTGCAAAGCAGGTGGCAACTCAGATGTTGCTCTCTCGCAGAATAGCCTTCACCTGTCACATCTGAGGCACAATCCAAATCTATTTGCGCATTTCTCAAATGTGATTTTATTCTACTGTTGGGCCTCTTAAAATGTATCTGTGCTTAATATTTCTTTTTTTTTTTTTTTTTCACAGCTCTGGATAATCTTGTGGCATTGCATGCTTCTCATTTTCAAGTCCGAAATATGAGAAAAACAAGTTACTTGATGTGTTCCACAAATCATCCATGCTACTCTACTTTTGAGGGAACATTTTGAAGACTAATGGGAAGAAATCAAAGAAGTTTTGGATCTATCTGCTGGCTAAATATTCCAGTAAATCACCCTTTTGTAAATACATGTATCCATCTGTACTTACAGAAGAGAAAGCTGGTTCATTCGTCTTATTAAGGCATTCTTCTTATTAACCAGCATGAACCATTCCTGCATCATAGCTTCTTCTTCTTCTGTGTTTCTGCCTGCAATCGAAAGAATTTCATTACTTACGTGGCATTTCACAAATTGAGCTACGTATTTCAATTCAGGTTTTGGAGTACTGGTCTCCAATATCACTGAGTATTACAAGGGGTACTCTCAAATGGTAAAAATGCCATATGACTACAAGTCCTGCAGTCCAATGTTGCTTGCTCCATAAATAAATCTTTGAAAGCAGACATTATTCAGCGTAAATTTTCGTATTCTTTACCACACTGACGCCCTGACCTAAATAAACACCTTTTAAAAAATACCGTATCTTTTAAATTCTTCTGAGAGAACGATATTGTTGCTATGTTCCCAGTGAAAAAAACCTTGTTGCTAAAAGATGTCTGGTCATCACAGGCCTCCAAACACAAAAGCAATCATTGTGGGCAAGACCCACTCCACCCATGCAAGCCCAGCACAGTCAGGATGACATGGTAGGGATCAAAGTAGTTGCAGACGAGACGGTAATCCTCAACCCTTGGCCAAGGCACAGGCACCTGGCTCAGCTTCTCTGCCTTTATGGCCACTCTTCCAGACGATGAGCTGGAGAGCGCTGCTCTTCTCCTCAGCCCGCAATCAAAGTGACAATCTGCACAAATACAAACCATTTTGGGGTCCAGGTGCTGAAAGGTCCCCATGTGTGTATGCATGGGCTAGCACCTCTTTCCCCAGCCCTCGTCAATCATTCCCACCCAGGCAGGATCAGGACCATCCACAGCCTGCCTGCAGGCAGTGATGCTCTACCAGACTCTGTAACAGAGTTACCACCTCTGCACCATTAGGTCACATGGAGAAAAGGCAGATGAGTGCCCAGAAGGGTCCTGACTGTCCTTTCCAAGTAACAGGGTCACTCAGCCAAATTTCACTCTCTCTGAGCTCAGGGATTAGGAGAAACCTCATCAAAGTCCACTGTGGAGACCGCACCTTTGTAGTGACCTGCCATTCCCATCTCTCAAGTTGAGCTAGGAAGCAAAGACTATATGGCTCTCGCTGAATTATGAAACTCACACATTTCTTATGGTTAAAAGTAACCTGGAAGGAAACCTGGAAGAGTGGCAAAGGAGCACTAGCTGAGATTTGTGAGTACTTCTCTCAGCTCCGACACTGCTTCACCAGGAGACTGTGGGCAGATCTGTGCATTTAAGCACCTTGTGTGTAATATGGGGATAATCGCCCATACCGATCTTGCAAGGATGCTAAATGTTAATTCTTTGATGTTTGTAAAGGGTTTTGAAATCTCTGATGCAAGATGCTGTACACTTGGGGAAGCCATCTTATTAACGTAAACCATGGGATCTCCAGTTGCAGAGAAGCAATTTCCAGCACCAGAAGCTGGAAAAAACACCAGGAAAGAATACTGTTTTGCTCTAAAAGAAAGCTTTCGATTTCTGGATGGGAGCGTTTGAAATGCCTGCATGTATGTGCCTGCCACACGCACGTTCACACCCCCAACGCCACGGTAGTGTGCAAGCCCAGATCTGCATGGAGAACCACCTCCTCACCCGGCTATGACCCTGCTGCATGCAAGGGAAGGTCACTGGCCTTCTTCAAACTGTTTGATCCCCACTGCTGTGGCCTGTGGGCTTGGTCTATCTACACAAGGGAAGGAAAAGGAGATGAACAGGGGAGTGGGTCAGCTTAGGGTGGAGCTGGTGGACCCAACACAGTAAGAAGGTTACGCCATTTGGCGTGCTCTACTTTCTGATGCGAGACATGCCCCCATATCCACTTATCACCCTGGGAAGCTCCTGGTTGATGAAACTGTTCCTGGAAGGGTGCTTTTAGGGTACACAAGTTGCTAGCAACGAGATAGGAAGCGTAGAGAATCCTGAAGTGGGGATGACCCTACAGCCCTTTTCCAAGCAGAAGCAGCAGGGTCCAGCTCCTGGACAATGGAGTGCTGAAGGAAGAAATCTGTCACATAGAAATGCTCTTCCCCTAGACCTCCACCTCCTGGTTTTGTGCAGAAAATATTACGCCACAGCATTTACAACAATATTCAGCAGCTCAGCACTCTCCCAAAGACGATTAAAACTTAGAGGTACACTTTGCTGTTAACAGATAAAAGGCCATCTATTGGTCATGTACTGGTCCACCTAACGGTGTCTGGTTTTAGAAGTAGATGATAGTTGATATTAGCAAGCTTTTGTTGAGATGCAAAAACTAGCTGAAATTTATTTGGGCAGAGGACAAGAAAAAGGGGATAGATGGCTTTCTTCCCCTTGCAAAATAATTAGTTTATTCTGTGACACATGAGATTATCATTCTGCTGGTGAAAAGAAGTTCTCACAACCAGACATACATGGCTGTAGTAACATTTTAATGAATTTATGAGAGTCAGTTTGTTGGTTTTGGGGTGGTCCAGGATCTCTGGCTAAAAGATGCCATTATAAATGCAAGCTTTTGCTGCATTTCGTTTTGCATGCCTTGAAAAAGAAACGGGAGACAGAAATGTTTCAAAGGAGTTTGACTCGACGGCGGACCTGAACTTGAATTTCATGCCATGCAATCTCAGGGTAAGAGCATAAACTTCTTGCTATTAATGCATTCCTCCTAAATAAAGTTAGTTGCAACATATAATGAGAAAAGATCTTGGAGCTGTCAAGTCAGATCTGAACAGGTGCCTATTTTGATATTTCCATGCTGACACCGAAGTACACACAATATCCATAGAATAGGCTGGTTTAAAAGTGAGTTAACAAAGTCTTGATTGTTTTTACAGAATTTTTAATCTGTTTTTGTATTCGCTTTGGACCCATGTGATGCCCTGACACCGGTCATGTGATATCGGCTGTGATAGGCACAAATCCCCGGGCAGCAACAAAAGAAGAAAGAGTAAAAAAGAAAAAGCTGAGAAAAAGCTTGCAATTTGGAAAAAAGCCAATTGTACCCTGGCGAAGGCCTTTTTGATCAGTGAAATGACACATGTGTGCAATATTAATAGCAGTCGATGCTGATATTTTATTTGTTGAACCATCAGCTTTTAAATTCTTGCGCTTGGAGCTGAAACAGATCCTTCCCAGGCAAGCACATAAAGATGAACTCTCATATATATGAAATTTAAATAACTCTTTTCAGCAAATACGTTACCATTAGAGCATTACTACAT
>VWZZ01008414.1:445290-460423 GCA_013399095.1 Psophia crepitans | reverse complement strand
CCCCCCCCCCCCCCGGTGGAAGGATGCATGTGAAACACTTTCAAGAAAGAAAAACTGCGTGTTGTTACTGCAGTGATAGTGCAAGCTAAACTCGCATTTACAATTTGTAGATAAAAAAATTAGAGAAAAGCCTTTTTTCAACACAGTTTCACTCTGTACAATCCTGCTGCTGGGGTTGTTTTTGCTTCCACTTTCCAGTGTGAAACAAGTATTTGACTTGCTACAGATGTTTGAAAATTAAAACTGGGAAAATATCTGTGTTGCTCTCAGAAAAAAAACAACTGTACAGATTATTTAAATTAAACGAAAAACATGTTTGAGAACAAATCGATCCCATGCATGCAAACCCCTTATCTGAGCCAGTACAAGATGATGAAAATCTATAAATAGCCCACAGATCTTAAACTTAAATTTTTTCCATGATACATGCATTACACTATTGTTTTCGATAAAAAACAACAACAACAACAACAACAAAACCCTTTTAAAGCTAGTAAGTTGGACCATTACAAATTAATCCTGACTTTAATAACTGGTTAAAGACCCCTTCAGCTTTATAAGTAACAAAAAATATTAAAGCCTGTGATCACAGCGAGCTTTTCTCATTTCTTCTCTAACCATTTGTTATTTAATCCAATACTAGTAATCCAATTTGTCCATCAGACTTTTAAAGGGCAGAATGCAACTTCCCCAGCTTAGACACTTTTCAAAGTACAATATATTTTTCAAATGAATGCTGGATGTTTCATTTTTTCCCCAACTGTTCCTAGCTCTAATGTATGAGGAAAAAAAGAACAAGATGAACATTGTTCGTACTGATTAAGTAAGAGCTCATTAAAGAGCTGTCAGTGCCGTACTTTGAATATGCATGAAGCATATAATCAGATCTAGTACCGTCACTAGAGGAGAATACGGTAAGTACAAAGGATTGATTTAATTACTTAGAGTGGGCTGTGGTGGTAAAGCAGTCTTGTTAGCGCAAAAAGAAAAGGAGGTTGTATTCTGGCACGGTTAGGGGAAAAAGGCAGTTTTAGCTTCTGCCACAATACCTAATCTCAGGATAAAGCACTTTACATTGTAGCTTAAAATGAAGACTGTCAGTTTTCTAAAAAGACCAGAATTCATCTTATCTTGTTTAACCTCACCTGGTTAACTATCTAGCAGAACATATTTATTCTCTTTAACACGTAATTATGCTTATACCTTTTTATCCTATAGTTCAATAATGACTTCTGAAAACAGTCTTCAAATACGAGCGCTAGGTGCTGCAAACATCATATGCATGCAAAATGCTTGGTGAGAGATTTGAAAAACGCAGAACCAGAAACTAAGACAAAACAGTAAGTACGAGTGCCTTTATGTTAAAAAGACAATACAGCTTTTAGTGTTGGACTTTATTATTGGATAGATTCTGAGGAGGATTCTGGCAGCGTTTCTCTAATTTATTTTCTTTTCCCCCCTCTTCCTTTCTGCTTTCCTTTGTTGTTGTTGTTGTTTTCTGTTTTGTTTTGTTTTTTCACCCATACATTCTTGTTTTATTCTTCCTCTAGGAATCCAGGGGAATTCTTTCACAGCAACTCTCAATGCAATTTTCTAATTTCATTGTCTGGCTTGAGTGGTGAAGGATGCGTGCTCTATTCTTCTCTTCACTTGACATCTACCAGAATCCTCCTCAATGATTAGGAACGAGCCCAACACCAAGCCTGGAATAGCACAAGACACCAAAACCTGCTCTCAGATACGAGAAACTCCTACTGACTTCTGAATTGTGATTCCGAGCTGTAATAGCTTCTGGGCAGGATTCAATCAAGGCTGCCGCATAAAGTTTGGTGATTTTGTCCCTTACCGGGACAAATTTTAATGATAGCCAAAATAATGATAGCCAGAATTTTAATGATAGCAAAAAAAACCCCAAACCCCACCTCAAAGCCCTTTCTTTTCTCCTGTGGTTCATCACACATATTCAAATATAATTTTCCTGACTTATTCAAAACCAATTTGAGCCAATTTTCATCTACAGTGCTCAAGAAATACAAGCACGTTTATATGTTACCATTTTTGAGAACAGTAAAAGCAACTAGGTTATTTGAACGTTGTACAGTTTCCAGGCAGTCTTTTAAAAATACTATTTCCTTCACATTCTTCAGGATTTACAAATGGATTTTTGTTTACACTGTAAGCTAATTATTTGTTAAATATTTAAATAAGAAGCATCTTGACAAATGTCTCTTCTGAATCAATTTGAAAAAACAATTTCTTTTTCTTTCCTGCTAAAAATACTTCGACCCTTTATGCTCAGCCAGCTATCAGTACGTAGATGTGCCATTAGAGCCATTATTTTTAAGCCGTTTGGGCAGCTAGTCATTAGATAAACCCAATACGGATTAACATAGTAAAACTGTACATTGCTAAGAAAACAGAGAAGAAAGTGCTACGAAACACTGTGAATACCACTTAAAAGCAAGAAAAGGCAGCAACATGCAGGGACAAGATCAGTTTACAGTGTAAATGGATGAACACAGTAACTCCTCTACACTTTATACCGTTGTAAATCTGTCAAGATAAACCAATAGATTATTTTTAAAAAAAAAAAATCCTTAAATGTAAATGTATTTAGCTGTTGTGCAAAAAAAGAATTACAACCTGCAGCAGATAAATAATAAAGGGTTTCTATCAGCATCCCAAACCAGCCCATTCAATCTGGCAAGAAATAACAGGTTTACAGAAATCACTTTGCATGCTGTCTTAAGCAGTAATTGTTTTTAAATTTTATTTGCACTGCGTATAGTGTGTGTGCCATGGTGTCATGGTTAAACACAGAAAACTCCCCATGTCTCCCCATTTACCTCAACAGAACTACATGAAAAACAACCTACTTAAGACAGAGCCCATTCTTCACCCATTTGCTGATGTTTACACACAGTTTTAAAATAGAATAGAAGAAGCTTTCTTCACTCAACACACTTGGGTGAAGAGGCCAGCAGGAGAATGCCAGCGCATGTGAACTAGAGCGGGGCGAATAACGACAAAAACTGGCCAACTTCACTCTGTTCTTCTTTCTGGGCTGTTTGTTAGCTGACAGAAGGCTAGACGACCACCACAAGCCGTCCAAACACCAGCAAATTCCACAAATTTAATGGGAAGATCTTTTGAAAATGTACCCCGCTGCCTTTATTTGCCTGCTGAATAAAAAAGTTGCATTCACCCAATCATGGGGACGAGTTTTTACGAGTTTCTGTATTAGGAGCGAGCAGACAGATTGGCTTGTTTACCTGAAGGAGAACATGAATAGCAAATAAAGAATAGTTCTAGGATGTGTCTCATCTTGCCTCCTAAGAACCTGGGGAAATTCACTGAAATTGAAGGTGGTGTGTTTAAAACCGATAAAAAGAATGATCTTTCCTCAAAGCCTCATCATTTACCAGTAGAACTCGTTGCCACGAGGCAATGTTGAAACTAAGAGCTCAGCAAGAATTAAAACCAGGTTGAATGTTGAATATGGAAAGGCAAAGCTGTAGCAATAAATATTCAAACAAACAAACAAAAAACCACGGGAGGTAGGAATTGGATCCTCCTGCTTTAGGACATGAGCTAACCTTTAATTTTTAGAGGTTAAATGAAATGTTCCCTGGGGCCACGTTAGCCTGCAGCTGGCCCCTGAGGAGTTTCTTGCCCCTGCTTGGGTTCAACCCGTACCTGTGCCTCTATGGGACAGTGTTCTGGACAAGACCGTGGGGCTGATCCGCTGTGGCAATTACAGCTTTAGTGAAAGGAAACACGGGAAGGGACGAGAAACAATGCTGGGTGTTTTAGCTGACCAAGCTCGCATCACTAACAAAGGCTGATGGAAGGTCTTGAACCCTTCAAAGTCAACGGCGGATTTCCCACTGATGTCTTCTCATCTCACTCACTGTGTACAGCTTATGCACTGACAAGCTTTTGGTTTTAATGCAAGTATTTGTTAAATTCAGTAATTTAAGCAGAAAAGCCTATATTCATATGAGATATTCTTCATAAAGGAGGATTAAACCAGACCTGCTGCAAAACTTGTCCGACCCAACTGAAAGCTACGGTGAAGATTTTTAAATTCTGAGCATCTGCAGTTTTTTACTTTCTGAGTGAAAGTGAGGTATCCCAGGAGAGACCTATTTTCTGAAAAATCACCTTCCTCTGCTTTCAGAGGACCACTTTTGGTGGGAAAGCTCAGAATTTTAGTCAAAATAATTTTTCAAAGTTCTCAGTATCTGAATGGATCCTGCAGTAGGCATCCCACAGCATGAATGGATGAACTGCTCCAGCTTGAGCTTCAAGCCTTCCATTTCAGATTACCCATTTCAGCTTTCTTCCAAAATACTTCTTCCTTTCACTGAATGAGGACTCTCAGTTATTAAAAAAAGTCACTGAAAATCAACAAGAATAGCCACCAAGAGATACGCAGGATGGGACCGTTGTTTAGATGACACTGCAGAACAGCTAGCTAGCAGATGAAGCCCTAGCACAATTTTCTGAGTCTGAACTGGATGGGAAAATGCCTAAGGGACATTAGAAAGGCAAATTCATGGCCACTAACTTGCTGTCTGAGAGCAGCTGAGAAGGAGACATTGATGTCCATACAATGGAGTCTCATAAAGGTAGGTAATGACTGCCAAGAATCTGCCAGGCAGAGTTACATTGCAGTGCATTGTGTGACTATTTCAGCCCCCAAAAGTACTGTAACCCTAATGAAACGGAGCCGCCACCAAGGGAATGCCTTTATCACAAGCACATATCAAATTAGCTTAATATCAAGCAGGAAACTCGTAATTTCCTTGGTTTCTGAAATATAATAAATCAGAGAGGCTATTTAAAATTTTGAGAGCTGTGTAAACAGAAGGTCAGGGCTCTGGCCACATCCCAGCGCGTGCGAGGATTTATTCTACCTGGAGTGGGACTGACTCACAGGAAAACAAACATTTGTGGCCGGCAGTCTTGGCAACCTAAAATTATCACAGGACCGAAACTTCCACAAAAGACAATTGCCTGAAAGACTGTTGATTTTCTCTACATGATGAGTCAACACAGTGGCCACTAGAAAATAACAGAAAATCAACTGAAACAGAATGCCTAGGCTTGATAAAGATTACAAATATATTCTAAATGTGAGGTCGCCAGTCCAGGCCAAAAAAATACATAGTTTGTGGCCAAAATTCAGACAGGTGAGGTTCAACTGAGGCATCTAGACAGACCTGCCTTGAGGACAGTGCGAGCAGGGATCCTAGCACTGAGCAGAGCCAACGCTCATCCTTTATCACCCTTTGGTATTCTCTGTACCCAAATTTTCTCATGTAGCACAACTTAAGAAGCAGCATGGGCTTGGGAAAAGTATATGCCAGACCTTTGCTTGCAGCACAGGAAAAATGCACCATGAACTGACACGCTCAAACCTTTGAAGCTACAGGACAAACTGTAGCTCAAGGTTGGAAATTCCCAAGAAGGGGATGATGGTCTGGCAGATGAACTATTCTGCTCGCAGGTTGGCAAGTTGGATGCTTTGTCGTGAGTGACAGTAATTTCTCTATAGCTCATAACTACTCCATAGACCACTTGCCTGTTTACTTGGCAAGTGATGGCCAGGTAAGATTCTGAAGTGAGAGGCCAGTTAACTATTGGATAGTGCTCTACTAGGCAGCATATTACCCCGTTTTTCCAAATGTTGCCTTACTTCCTTGAGAACATATTCTCATGGAGCTGGGAAGGAATACTGGACAGTATAAAATTACTTCTTTAATGGGCAGGGATGAATTTAACCCAAGCAACTGCTTGAAGTGAGATGATGGCTGGCAATGAATGTGACCTTGTATTGGTGTTAATGAAGACGCCTACTCTTACTGGGAGTTGGCAGGTTTGTACTTTCGGGATCCAAAGCTTCCCAGGGCTAACTGGGCAAGTGCGGCTAGGTTGAGGTGTCCTGGGGCCCCAGTTTCCAGTTTTGACAGAAAAGGTGGTTTTGGTGGTAAATGGAAGAAAACTAAGAAAAAAATAACAGCGCTTTCCGCAGACTGCAGTGGCATCATGGGCCGGGAGCCCCGGGGTGACGAAAGTGCCTTTCTCCTCGCCTTCTCTTTACAGGCAGGCACTGATTGTAGAGAAAGCTAACTTCCAGGCACAAAGCCAAAGACTATGCCTACCACATGAAAGAGCATTTATACTGCAAAAACACAAAGAAATATGGAAATCAGTTAAAAGAAGCAAGTGTCTGTTGGGTCTTGCAAGACTTTTGGAAGGCTCGCAAACCTATTCATAGCGCCTAGGGCTCTCCCAGAGTAGCCTCCTGCTATGCGGGCAGTTGTGCTTGAGCTCTCTTCTTCAAGCTGGCCTCAAGCACTTTGTTGACAGGTTCTTTTAAGGCAATGATGAGGCTACAAGCCAGGGAAGCATGGAGAGGAAGCTGACTTATCGTTCAGTCCTTCGGCAGCCAATGGCATTTCTGTGTTACTTTGAGAAAAAACTAAATATGGTCATTATTGCTGCTGAGCTTCTTGAATGAACTTGGCCTGGGAAGGCTGAAACATGCATGCTGCCCACATCTGGTCTTGGGAAGGTCTCCTTCTCGGAACTTCTGCCTACCAATGCACAGATCTAAGACTGAAGAGATGTGGTGAATTAGAGAGTCAGAACTGTGAACTCTGAGTTTTGGCACGGTGTACTCATTTTGTGGGAGCTCCTCAGCTGCAGAGCTATGTTGGGTATTTGGAAAAGTATGTCTTCCTTCCAAAAGCATGTCAAGATTGCTTCACAGGAACTGCTACTGGGAAGAGATGGAGATTGGAGAGGAAAGAGTTTGCCCAAAAGAGATTATGGAGACAACATGACAGAAGGGAAACTGGAAAAATGTTGACAAGCCTCAAGAACTCAAGAAGGTTTCAGTTGCTCATAAAATACATAATTCTGGCAACTACAAAAGCAATACTTCTGCAGAAATTCGTGTATGAAAGATCTGGACCCTGAAGATTCACATCAGAAAAACAGCTTACTATTGTGCTAGTTCATTTGCATTAACAAATTTTAATGAGTGGCTTTGAAGTGCATGGATTCAGTACTAGCAGACCTTTCTGCGGAGCATTGTGGGCTTCAGGTCAGTCAAGTCACACTTGGATGCAATGCAGAAGCACAGTTATCATATTGTAAATGAGATATTGACTGTAATGTTGCTGCACTTCTTTCACCCAAGGTTTTGGTAGTTGCCAAAACTCCCATTACCATAACCTTGGCAGCAAGTTAACATTCCTGAACACTGGAGAGAGAAGCATCTCATTGAGTGCATTATAATATTTTGCTTCAATACTTCGCTTTAATACTTTGCTTCAAAAAAAAGCAGTAACTACCAATGCATAGTTTTGTGAACTGTTATCATATTACAATAAAAATCACTAGCTCTTGAGCTCGTATCAAAAGCTTTTTCTTCAGTCCAACACAAAGTGCTATTAGTAATATTCTTCTAGCCTCCTAATTGTTAGATATTCCCAATAGGGAATGCTCACAAACTAACACCAGCAAAAAACCAAAACAGTGTCACATATGTATCATTCATGTATTCAAAATTGTTTTAAATGCTTTCAACTTATTTTTTATGCTAAATGTAAAATGGTAACTGATAAAGATGCTCATAGAATGGTTGGGGTTGGAAGGAACCTCAAAGATCATCTAGTTCCAACCCCCCTGGGTTCATCCAACCTGGATGAACCCATCCAACCTGGCCTTGAACACTTCCAGGGTGGGGGGGGATCCACAGCTTCTCTGGGCAACCTGTTCCAGTGTCTCACCAGCCTCACAGTAAACAGTTTCTTCCTAATATCTAATATAAATCCACTTTCCTTCATCTTAAAGCCATTACCCTTCGTCTTATCCCTCCCTGCCCTTGTAAACAGCCCCTCTCCAGATTTCTTGTAGGTCCCTTTAGGTACTGGAAGGTGCTATTAAGGTCTTCCCACAGCCTTCTCTTCTCCAGGCTGAACAACCCCAACTCTCCCAGCCTGTCTTCACAGGAGAGGTGCTCCAGCCCTCTGATCGTCTTCACAGCCCTCCTTTGGACCTGCTCCAACAAGTCCGTGTCCCTCTTGTACTGGGGACTCCAGATCTGGATGCAGTAATGCTGTTTTCAGCAACACTTTTAAATTTTCTAACTTGGCAGAACTGCCATTGTTATCACATCCTTTCGCTTGCTGTGCTTCAGCATGTGCATCTCTGTCTTTCACAATATGGTTGGACAACTCTCTACCACCTCGTGGTTTGGCAAGTTTTCAGTTCACCTGAGATTAATCACACTGAGCTAAGGAAAACAATGGTGTATATGGAAAGCAGGGCTGGCAAACTGCTATAAAAACTATGGTATTATTAATTCGTTCTTTCTGATTTACGTAAGATATGAAAATATGAAGAGACCGTGATAATTTCCCTAGCTAGCTACAACTTTCTCCTCATGTATATGCACTGATATTTTTCACACTGGCTTCTCTTGAGCCTGAAGGCGGAGACAAAAACAATTTCCAAATGGAATTCATCTCTCAGGCAAAACCGAACATTCGTCATTTTCCTCCCCAAGCCCTGACACTGGTGAACACAGATCTGCCTTTACTTTTGAGAATTCCAAAGAGAATTACGAATTCAATTGTTTTTAAAAGACAAAACTTGGCTTAGGGAGCAGGATGCCTCCTCCTAGCTTATCCCTCCTCCCCCAGTGCAAATTCGTGTTACAGACTGGACGACTCCAGTAAGAAGCATTCAAGACAGTATAATACAGACTGGTAAATACAGCTTGATAATCAGGTTTGTGAAGGTGCAGAGCATATAAGGGATTTATTTTTGATAGTGAATCTATACGCACACACATCATCAGGCCCCCATTGAGAAGCAGACCACTCCAAGTGATTAATACAGCTAAAGGGGGCAGATAAGAGATCAATGACAAAAATCACCTGGTAAAAAAAAGTAAAAGGTGTTGCATTAAAAGGGCTTTTACTTTGCATGTGAAACAATACCGTGAAACCTGTATTTTAGCACTTGTACTCAACAAGCACTCCAAAGTATGCTGGGATGAGAACAGAAACCCATCCTTTCTAATAATCTTGTGACAAAAGCTAAAAGACATCATCCTATTAACTAGTGATCTCAACTGCTAATGCAGAGTACTTCCTGGTGCCTTTTATGTAGAATGCCGCTATTAAAAAACCACTAAACATTCACTGTGAACAACACAGAATCATTCATCTTTTATCAGCATCTCTTGTTAGAGGAGTATGAGAGGGGCTGAAGGTGTCATTGATATTATAGAGTGGAAATTAATCAGAAATTTTTCTCATATTTTCCTCATCACACTCATTTACTTTTGTACAAATTTCCCCCTGCTAAAAAGTTCATACCCAGCCCCCTGTTGTACGCTTTTAAGTTGAGAATATTCAACGAGTGCGTCAACTGAAAGGCACCAGGTCCTAACACAAAAAGCATTCGAAATTCTCATTTAGTTGTCTTTATTTTGCTAGCGCCATGTGGTCCTTGAAGATGTAGAAAACACGGGAAGCCGAGTAAAGATCAGAGCAAGCTCATTAGCATTCTGACAAAATTGGAGTGGTGGAGATGTATAGTTTGACTAGTTTGTCGTTTTGAAAGCTACCGGTGGTAAGCTTTCTATTTCATTGTGCTTTTGTCTTTTTTGGGGGTTTTCAACGCAGCGGGGTGGTTGTTAGCCTAGGTTTTCACAGTGCATTGTGGGAACCTTGCCTGCACATTCAGCCTATATAGTATCATTCCAGTTCAAGTCAAAAAGTTTTTTTTTTTTTTCCTATTTATTTCATAATCACCTATGCTAATGTATAATTGCTGTCTGGCTGTCAAAGCCCATCCTGCCTGACACCTGGCTTATAAAGTTAAAAAAACCACCCAACGACCCAACAAACCAAACACCCCTAAATAAAATACACTCTGAGCTGTATTTAAAAATAAAGCCTTTTAAACAAGTTGCCAGTTTTTGTCAAAAGACAAAATAAGATGACATTAAATTCCATTGTTTACAATAAACTAGAAATGAATTTTAGACAGATTCAGTTGATCATAATTCAAAAGACTCTTTCACCGTAAAAGATCCTCAATTCTATTTCAGAGCCTCTTGAAGGAAAGACGGGGTTTATGCTCCAGAATTATGTAAATAATGAATTACCTCTTAGAAGACCTAAAGAAGTTATTACTCTGGTCATTTGATTTTTTTTTATATATAATTTTTTCTTAAACATAAGGCTCACTTTGAAGGGCTAAAAGGGCTACATTAATGCTGCTATTCGACATGAACGTTTCCAAGTAGCAATGAAATGGATAAAGGTCTTTTTGGATGAATTTATCTGCTAAATCCTTGTGGTTGCCCTCCTATCTCAGATGATGACCCACAAGAATGTCAACAGCTCATTTCCCAGAGAGCTGGAAAGAGTCACTACACAAGCCATAATCTGCACGTTCTCAAAGAACCGTTTCAAACATTACATTTCACAAGCTGTTTAAAGAGATTTTTTTTTTCTCTCATCTCCACTATCCTACCAGTACTTTGGACATCACTGCTTCGGAAATGAGGGCTTTAACAAAGTTGAAACGTGACTTTTTACGTATTGTGTTGGTGGGTCGTGCATATGTGCGCACACGTACACGCACCGTGCAACACGTGAAAGCCCACAGATTCCCACACACTTCAAATGCACATTTCTAAATTCCAGCCACACTATGGCAGGGATAAGTAAATGCTAAGAATCAAAATACATTAAGTCACACCTAATTTACTCAGTGGATTTTTTTTTTAATATATATAATGTGTCTCAGGCTGCCAAAATTGCAGATATCCCTTTAGTAGAAAAGGATAAAACCCAGCTTGAAAGGAGTTACAATGCTCTAGATTTGGATACAGTAAATTTTACAATGGAGTGGGGATTAAAGATTTATTTACTTAGCAAGGGGGAAAGGATAAACAAATATTAAGAGAAAGAGCCGCTTTATCCAAAACCTTCAAAATTCTTTCCTTTTGTCATGCGCTTAGATAGCATCCTTAGGTTTGTCAAAACAGCCTTAGAGCTGCAGTCAGCCTCTGCTGATCAAAAAAACCCAACAACGGTCAGGTCAAAGAAGGAACAGTGGTCTTTAAAACCAAAAATGTACAAGCAGGTAAGTGCCTGATGACAGAAAGCTCTGAAATACCCCCATAGCCATGTGGCTTGACAGATCTAAATTTTCCCATCATATTTAAAATCTAATGTCATTCTATGCCCATGTGAAATACATGAAATTTCATCACAGGAGATGTTGTAATGTGTAAGCCATGCATGAAGAACTATATTCCCTCCCCAACTAAAAACAACTCCCCCACCCCTGAGAATTAAGTAGTAGGCGTCATTTTAAGCTTAACAAAAGGCAGAATTTTGCCAGCTCCGAGATGCCACCTTTATTTCAAATCTACTTTTAATCACTCAGTTCATTTTCACTCAGGTTCCAGCTCTCAGCAGAGGCAAATAACCTGAAGACTGTTATCCACCCGACAGTAAAGGCGACCAAAATATTTTCTATACTTTGCAATGTGCTTATAGCTGCAAAATTATTTATCTCCTTCACTGCGTTCTCCTACGAAAGTTTCCTCCAGAAGAATTGCCGGGACCAGCCATATCAAATTAGAGGGCAGTCAGGAGTGTCTAAGTCCAGCTTTAAAACAAATATCATAACAATTACTTAGCCATATGGAAAATAGGGTATGTCTTTCCTGAAAGCTTTTATACATTTTCTATCTCAAATTTCAACTTCATTAGAAACTATTTCTGACTAGCAAGCTGCAAGATTGCTAAATATCTAACTGTTAACCCACCATGAAGAAAGAGACTCTTTTGAATGGCAGAACTTTTCCAAGATGCAAATGAACAATAATCTAATTTCGAGAGTAAATTAACTGAAAGATTCATTTTAATATGTTTCAAAGTCTCTGAAATTAAGTGGCAGTTGCAACCTATGTAATATACACACATACGTGCACCCACGCTCATGTACGCACGCTAAGGCAGCACCCCCGCTACACCCAACTCCCGTCTTCAGAAGAACTCACATTGTACTTATGTTTAGGTTCCTACGACTTAAAGGCCAGATGTTTCACAAATGACCAACAATTGGAGGTTAGAATAAATTAATGACTGATTTCTGAGCTTTGATGGAATTAAGCATACTTCTTTTCTCAATGTGCCATGTGAATGTTCGCCCGTTAAACTTTTTTTCCCCCCTTTTTTTTTTTTTTTTTTTTGACAAGTGAGGCCACCCGGCAGAAAACAACTGATGCAAAACCCAGGAGTAATCCCTCTGTTTAGTTCAACACTGTGGTTAGCCTTAACACTGCCTCTATTATCCAATGGATTTAGAGAAACTTTCATTTATTTGTTGGCCTCAGTCTTCCAACTTTGTTGCCTTCTTTAAAGGACCCAAGACCCATTCCTATGTAAATACATTTGCATAGGGCCACAATGAAACTTTCTGGGACTCGGATTAAACTTGCAGAACTAGATAGCTGTGCTGCGCATATTTGTGATCTTCACGTAAATACTTTCACAAACACATACGAGTAAATGAAGCTGATGTCAACTCTCGCTACAGGAACGCCTGGAGCCTGAAAGAAACGCTCTGTTGCAAACTATGTACCAAACCCCGAATGCTGAAACGACTGGCAGACACAACACCCGAATGTGGAATTACAATATATATAGTGAACAAAAAGTCCTTTTCATTTAGGAGCTGTTACGATCAGCACTTTATTTTCTGCAAAGTGTCATCTTGTCTCCTAACCTGTTCCTGTTCCGGTAGGACAACAGGATCCCTGTTGTAAAAGTGATGATTCACAGCTACTTGGATTTTCACTTGTTTCACTTTCTCGCTGCCTATGTTTATAAAGAGTACCTATAATAATAATGTATTATTACGTCCTGTACACAACACAGCCTTCTTGCAGCCAATTCAAATACAAAGCTTTGCATCCAGCAAGTCTATTAGGAAACAGTACCAGGATTAATCCCTGCAATTACCACCCTCAAAAAATGCTGGTGGACACTCAGTGCAATTTAGTTATTCCCACATACAAAATGCCAATACCTTAAAGGTTTATGTTCTGTAAGACAGGCGCTATGGACCTAAAGTACGTACTAAGGCCTGGGTTTTGTAATCTCACTGGCATTGATGACTGTGGGCCAGGAATTGCAACTGAATATATTCTTTTGCTATGCAGTTAAGGAGATAACGCCTTCTTCCAGGGGCTCAACGGACACAGGTATCTAATACCTTGCTTTGCAGTACAGCCTGTTTTAATCTAGTTTAAAAAGCTTTGTATACATAATTTTAAATTAAAATCGTAATATAGCATTATTCAAGTCCACTACTACAATGATTAAAAAAATGAAGCCATATATATCAAGCTTAATTCCATACAAAAATACACTGGCCACTAGAAAATGACTTGCATAACTGGAAGCACGTTACTGAAGACAGTGGCACAAGTCATAAACCGATTCTGATTTACACTTCATTTTCCTTATTCCTGACTCTATGGTAAACCTCTGCTGCCCCGTGTAAATACCATATACAAACCCAACTTCTCTCCTTGGACTAAGCACATCAATACAAAAGCAAATGAACTACCAAAGTGCCCTAATTAACAATTTTGCAAGTGAATGCAGACATCAGTGCCACACTGCAGCCATTAAAGTCTATTCCTTGCCATATCTGTTTCTGTTAACATTTCAATAGACCAATTAAATGACCTTTCCCCCCCTCAAACTCAATTAAGCTATTTGAACATCAATTGATAACTTACCATGTATTTATGCAAAATGTGCATGCAAGAGATTCATTTCTTCAATCCTAATGATGTTTTGAAGAAGAGAAAACTATCTTAACTATCTTGTCCTGGTATTCCATGGAGAGGAGGCCAGGGATGGGATTGCCTCCCAGGGGAGCCTGGTGGGTACACTGGCATTGTGGCAGGCGGTTTGGAGAAAGCAGGTGTGAGGCAGATATTCTTCTTCCATGCCATTTGGTCCCTACCAGGCAGCTGCCTTGGGAGGTCAAAAGAAAGCGGAGACAGCCATCTCTTTCAGCTTGTTGGAGTATCACATCGCTGGGTCACAGCCAGCACACTGGTAGGTGGCACAGGGTCACATCAGCCAACTTGTAGATATCCAGAATTGATTCTTTTTTCTTCCCCTTTTTTTTACTTTTGTTGTTGTTGTTGTTGTTGTTTGGTGGTTTGGGGTTTTTTTTTTGGTCTTGAATTTTTACATCTCATTCTACAGTGAAAAAGCAGAAGGGTGCCCCAACACATACACCTTCCCGAGCATCGCATGGTAGTTACGGTAACTGGCTCCAGCCTGGGTGCCCCATGTTAAAGGAGGTGATTTGCCGACATTTGCATTTTCCCAAGGGGCTCCCTCTACACCATGAATCTGTTTGTCACAAATTCAGGGGACTTGAGCAGAAGCAGTGAAGGCAACACGGAATTCTTTGCTCATGTTAAAGGCTAGATAAGGGTCAGTGTCTCCTCTTTAAGAGCCGGCCTTTGCTTCTCAGCACAGGTAAACAGTTCACCCCAGGGTGTGTAGATAGGGACCGAAAGCATGTGGATTTATTTAAAATAAGACCACCTCAATCTAGGAGAGAGGCATTTTGACGGTGCTGCTTCAGCTAATTTAGATGAGAAATACAAATTTGTTGGTTTCAAGAATAAAAAAGATGACAAATCTTCCAGGAAAAATAAGAAATGAGTATTTGTTTAGATCATTAGAGAAAAGCATTTTAAGTACCGATTCCCTCTCAGCAGACTTTTTTAGATAGAAGGAAGAAAAGCTCTAATTTTAAACTGAGAAGAAATCAAGCAGCAAACACAGAAGTGGAGGGGAAGGTATAAATTGTTCAGCCTTCTTTACGTCTCAAAAAAAAAGTTGTACCTGAACAAATTAAAAAAAGCACCAAGCCCCAAAAGTAATCTTTCTTAAATTAAAAAAGAAAAAGTAAAAAGAAACCAAGCTAAAAAAAACATCCCAGATCTTTTTCAGAATTCTTTGAAGATGGGTAGGAGAGAAAATGAAGATCCAACTCT
>VWZZ01008414.1:437790-440290 GCA_013399095.1 Psophia crepitans | reverse complement strand
GAACGGCTCTGTGTAAATAAAATTAACCACCCCAATTACTTTGAATTCATCTAGGGACAACGTAATAAAAAATGTGAAGAATTCTGTATGGCTATTAATCTAAAACATTACAGAAGCTTTCACCAGATTTTCTTGTCTATATTTATTTTGTCTACATTTATTTTAGTGCACTGCTAATTCAATTACATTTACCATCAGTGGTCAATCATCAGCAGCAGAGGTTTGGGTTTTTTTTTTATTTCATTAATCCTTATACAGCGCCACAAACACGCTCATCCGTTGGTAAGGTACAGGATCTCATATGGAAAATACAAATACGCTTCTACTTGAATTTGGGAGCTTGCAGTTAATCAGAAAAACAATTAAAAACACTTCATACCCCGTGGTCAGATAACAAAATATCTGATAGCTGCAATTTTTTTTTCAAATAGTTGTTTTTGCAATTAGTGAAGAAATGGTGACCGAAAAAGAGCTAAATTTAGATTAGAGATTTGTAAACTAGGCTTCTTTGTTTTTTATTTTAATTGTATTATGTGAAAATTCCGCATTTTAATTGGCACTGGGATATCAAGATGATAGACACCTTAAAATACAATGACAGAAGAATTTGCAAAGGAGAAAGACACCGTCAGAAGTAGAGACAAAACTATTTTATCAATAACAGGTTAGGCACAATATGGGTAAATACAATTCTGAAGAAAGCAAGATAATCCTACCCCATCATCGTTTAATGTCAGGCCGCTATAACAGAGGAAGAAGGGAAATCAATGATATTAGTTTATGTGATTTTTATATTCAGTCATACAATGAATTTCTCTTACTTGAACCTCTGCGCTGTGTTTTCTCTAAACACTTGCACCCACTCATTTTTTTGTGACGGTGTATTTCATATGGTTTTCATATGGTTTTCCTACGGTTTGCAATTTCATTGCAAACCCCCTTCTATACAGGTAACTTTTACAGGGATAGCAAGCATGCCATTGGCTTATTCTATGGAGCTCAGGGCACTGAAGCACTGATTCCCCTCACAGTTTTGCAATGTACCAGTAAACTACATTTCACTGGAACAAGGTGAGACTACATTTTCATTTTAAGTGCAAAGACCAAGGCCTGAGATTACACCACCAGTGACAAATTACTGGATATTAATAAAAGTGTGACTATTCAGATTCAAATGGAAATCAGCAACCCAGGAATTTTAATAACTTTTATTTTTTCACACATCTTAGAAGTGTTTCTAGTCAAATCATGAGCAGCTGGCACTGGAAATGCAAAGCTTCAGCCAGTTTCAAACTCTTCGCCTGGCTGACGAACTTTGAAAATATCAGCTCCCCTTTGGCCAAGAGCCAGAAACTCGGCTTCCTCAGCCAAAAAGGCTGTCTTGCAGGGCTGGAAAATGGCAATGCATGTGCAGACAAGGACCTGGGATCTCTTCCTACAGCCCATTAGATGCCCATTTCCTAACGCAGGACACAAGATGCAAGGGCAGCAGTGGAAGCGATCCCTCCGCAAACCAGGCTGCATCCTAGGGACTGCACTTGAGAGCATCATATTCCTGGTCCATGGCAGAAACAGAGCATGGCATGGAGAACCTCTGATATCCACTCCTTGCAGCTACGCACAGCCACTGTCGCCCTAGTAAAGCTAGGGTGGCATTTTCAAACTTTTATTCACAAATGTAAGTGCCAGAATCTTCCACTAAAAAGTAAGTGGAGTATCTAATGAAGTCAAATAGTGCCTTGTGCTGGAATCTAACCAAGAAAATATATTGTCTATATTTACAGCCTCTTTCCTTTCAGTGAAAGCTATGAATTCTTCCACATTTACCAAAGCCTGCATTGTATGAGGGTTTGTCACCATATCTTTCTGGTCTTACCCATAGTAAGGAAATTCCCACCCGCCCTGATACATGGGAGAACGAGACAAAGTCTTTTCCTGTGAAATGAACGTAGCCAGAACAGATACTCAAGCTGCGGCCTGAATCAATCCCTCCTGGCTAAGCAACAAAAAGGACTCTCAAACTCAGAGGATGAAGAGCTGCCAGGTGGCAAAGAATCTCCCTACTGGAAAAAAACAGACACCTCCAGTTTTGTGCTGGAGGAGGATGAGAAGGAAGAGAGGAAGCTTTCTTCTTAGTAGAAGTCTAATAAAGAACAGGGCCAAGCACAGTGGAGAAGGAAAAGATGGACTAGTCCCCAGCACATACAAACAGGGATGAGCAGACCACACTCTACCACCTTCTTCAATTTAATTTCGAGGCAATGATTGAGTCCTGATGTGAGCATCACAGTTGTTTCATTTATCTTGTATGGTTTTGGCAGATGTGGAAACAAAGCTGGAAATCCCAATACAAAATGTGCTCCTACCTTGATGGGGACAATCATCCTGCAAACATTCATTAGGACAATTCAGTGTTAACCCGTCCCCATACAGTTGTACAAACACGCCATCCTGCCTCAGCTGTCGAGGAATAAGGTCGGCAGACCTTCTTACTTGCCTG